>OMMV01139001.1:0-14893 GCA_900302635.1 Chatrabus melanurus
ACAGAGTGTCCAAAATATATATATATAAACACACAATCTTCCTAATCCGTCTACGTCGACTCTGATGTCGTGTGTTGAAGTCCTGCAAATGGTGAGGGTGAGGAGTCCAGACGCCGACAGCTGGTAATCCAGTCCGCAGTCCAACTTCAGCTGCATGCTGCATTGATGATCATAGATCAAAGCCAAAGGTCAATTTAAAATTTTCCTCTTTATTTTTTTTGCATATTTGAATACTGTTCAGTCAAGTGTAGGTCACTGAGGTCAAGGTCACTGTTAAACAATCATCGTCAAAGGTCATATTATCAATGCCAAGGTTAAAGGTTAAGGGTTTTGTAATAAACATAGGTTTCCTCACAAACGGTGATGGTAATTTTGGTTTTTCATGATATCAGGGTCTGTCTGAACTCGTTTGATCAAAGGTCAAGTCATTTTAGGACAAAAGGTATAGGTCTGTTTTAGTAATCCTTGGATTATGGGTCAGTTTGATCTCTAGTTATACCCCAATGCAGAGACGGCAGCAGGTATAAAGTCTAAAGTTCTTTCATCAGAAACGTGAGGCAGGCCAAGGCCAAATACACAGATGATCTGTTAGGGAGGTGGAGGGGTCCGTTCGGACTCAGGCAGCAGCAGAAGTGATGAGACAGGCAGCAAAGTTCATACAAAGGAAAGCAGTCAATCCAAGCAAACAAATCCAAAGAGGCGGGCAAAGACGTCGAGGAAAACACTGGAGCGTGAAGTCGGTCGGCAATGATACCCAGGTGTGAGGTCTTGTACACATTTGTGATTGCTTCGCCTTTGACAGCAACGTTTGCCACTCTGCTTTGATATACACTCAGGCCCAAAAGTATTTGGACATTGCCCCATCCCACTCTCCCCAACAATCTGCTTTCATATACACACACAGATCCATAAGTATTTGGCCATTTTCCATCCCACTCTGCTTATTAGGTGAATGGTTGCTCGCCAATTGTCTTTGATTAAAGCCACCAACAGCATCAAAGATGGAATCGAGTCACATTAAAGCCATCTTTAATCTTTCTCACTGAGCTTGATTTTGAATGATCAATACTTTTATCTAGTTAACATTCAGAGCTCATTTTTGCTACGTATTTGGACATTGCGGACAGACAGGAAAGAAGGAAGTGTGGTGGTGGCCAGTCATAGGCTGACATACACACACATATATAAATTATTATTTCTGTTATCTCACTCGTTTGGTATTCACATGACTTGAACTGAGTTTTTTTTTTAAACTATGACGACTAATAATAATAAGCCACTTTGTTTCAAGGCCTCATGCAGAGTTTGCATCAAAGTGATGAACAGTAATACCACAGCAGTACCGAAGGCTACAAGAGTTACATTCAGTCATAAATTTTCATGAGAAAGTCGTTCATAGACCAGATTGTTGGACCAAATCAAAGGTTACGTTACTATACCTCCAAGACTGTGGCATGGAAATAAGACCTGACTGAGAACTGACATGGACTACAAAGTCTGACCTCAAGACCCAACTGGAATAGTTAGTCATTGTGTTTCCGGGGCTCCACTCTGTCTGGAGACCTGGAGAAACCAAAGCCATCAAGGTTTCAACCCGGGCAGCCTGACCCTCTGCCTGTGGACTGTGGATTGTACAAAGATTGTATAAGGACTATTTTTGCACCAGGTTCGCCAAAACATGAATGTGTGGATTATACTGGCACAAAAAAAGTCTAAATGTATCAATAATGTGGAGGCAAGCTTGTTGAAAATAATTTGTGTTTGCATGAGAGGTTGCAGTTGACACAAGCAGATATTCCAGCACAGAAAACCACTGAAACATTCTTTGGTATTTGTTGAATTGTGACAAACATTAAAATCATCTTGGGAGGGAAAAACTGTTGTACATTACAGGCATACATTTAAATGTACCTTGGCTAAAAATGTTAATACTCAGCTTTTCCTCCTGCACATATTCCATTCTATCAAACTATATGTGTGCTAAATGAATTAGACTGACCACTTTCATTTATAAATAACTTTTTATGGAAATAAAGTTACAAGATAGATTATCAGCTTTTGAATGGGTCAACAGTGTACATCCATCAAGATAAATGTCTCTACACAGCATGGAAGATTCCAGAAGTTATTGGAATTACTTTTAAAAACCTCTGAATGACTAATTGGAATAATATGGGGTTAACTGGGGAACCGCTGACTGCAGAACCAGTCAGTGCCTTCTTGCAAAACTAAATAATTTTTTTAAATAACCCAACATTTTCATCAGAAGACTAAAACAGAAACCAAATTAAAATTACCCGCCAAAATTAAGGCTTTACTCAGAGATTTTTGGATGCCACAGAGGACACATCACAAATATCGCAATAATTATGACTATTAAGGCTGAAAGTAGTGATATATTTTGGAATCTGTGTGTTTTGCATTTTTCCCCCTCTCAAAATATGCTGATTTGCACGTGATGTCACAATGTCACTATGATTGATTTTTATTTTGCAATACATACACAAAAAAACCCATAATAAAATATTGCCGAGGATACCACAAAAAGCAGCCAAAGAGGCACTTATTTCCATTGTGGTCCTCTTAAAATGATTGACAAACTAACAATAATTCATTTGTTCATTCATTTTCTATACCCACACATTCCATTTGGGGGGCGTGAAGCCCGACCAACAGTACAATAGATCATATTATCTAATAAATTACACTAAATTAGATCAATTGACAAGAAAACACAACAATAAAATACAACAAATTAAATTACCAGTCGACTAAAAATTGAACTAAAGTTGCCGACAAAATGCACAACAATAAAATGCCATGTTAAATTATTAAAAATGCAAACTTATTAAAATATATAACAAATTAAAAACTAATAATATACATACATATCTTGACTGGCACCAATACGATCACTAAAAATATGTTCCTTAACTAATTTTTTGAACATTTGTTTGACTATATGCAGTCATGTGGCATTATATGATCCATAAAAACACTTTTTTCTCAGCATCCCTGACTAGAAGAGCTAGAAGGATGATCAAGGGTGCATATAAATCAGAACATAGAATGTCATATTCTGATGTATACGTGATGTCACAGTGATGTCATCATATGACATTATTATGGTTTATAGTTACCAGTGAGGCCTGTTTGTATGATCGTGGTATGTACATTTTGTTTGTAAACAACTATTTTCTAACTTTGCTCACTTCTTTTGATTGCGATTTGTTGTGATCAACTCAATAATAATTTTCCATCACTGCTCCTACGTTTGATATTCGTGAACATACGTATGGGGAGTTGGCTGCGGGTGAGGCTATGAATTCTGTGTATGCTTGTTTCCTCTGGCATTTAGTCAATGTATGGCTAAATGACTACAAAAGTCTGTCAAATTAAGTGAAATATCAGTTCATGTCAAAGCTCAGAAGAGTGGTTTGGGAAAATAATCGGATGTTTTGTAGTTACACAGTTTCCCCGTGCTCTCTAACTGTAGCATCGTTTAAAAACTACCTTTTCTCAGCCATGTGCAGTGATTTTTTTTCTTTTTTCCTGACGACCGTCTCTCTCTCTGTGAAACTGACAGCTGAAGGACACAGAGGCCGCCGAAGTCCCAACCCTCCACTGATCTGACACAATCTTCAACATGTCAGATCAGGCACAGGTTAGCCAGCAGACAAAAACGCCAGGAAGGAATTCAGAAACAGAACGTGAGTAGGAGGGAAAGGGAGAGAGATTGAGAGAAAGACCTATTTTTCTCTCTATGGTTTTCATAAAAGCCGGCTCTCTGATTGCCACTGTCAAAGTGACAGGGTCTTTTATGAGCTCTTGGCGGGTCCCCGCCCTGGTTTGTGTAGCCAGGCAGTGATAGCCGTGCCCATTGTTGGGCTACGGAGAGAGGAGCGGCCCTATGCTATTGAGAGGGGAGGGGCCCGGCCTTGCTTGCCCGCCCTGTGCAGTGTGTTGGCTGAATAGGCAGCTAAGGTGTCCATGCCCCCCAGTGCCCTTCAGTGTGGGAAATCTGGTTGCAGAAAGCACCTGCAGCATTTTGACAGCGGCCGACACTGAATTGCGTGCCAGCGTCAGATGCACAGGCCAGCGTGAGGCGACACTCCACGCTGACGGGGAGGGTCGCCCTCCTGCGCCGTGTTAACGTCTCCCGTCAGAGAGCAAATGATCGAGTTCACATGCACCGTGAGGAACAGCGTGCATGCTGCTCTGTGCGTACTCGTGCCGTGCACACAGGGATACAGCATAAAGCAGACTGACAGCGTCACACGATACCGAGCACAACACAATACGCTTACATGTACAAAGTCTATCTGTCTGCTTGTCTATAACATCATAATGCAGCATACCTCCAGCAAATAATCCACAGACGAGAAGGGCATTCGGGATTATACACACCTACATCAAGACCCTGCAGTCCACCTTCATTTAACCTCAGCTCCAAACCAAATTCCAGTCCTTTGTCCACTCTAGTGGACCTCATTATTTGGATCTGGACCAAGGTACCTCTACGGGTAGACAGTGTTTGGATCCTGATCACTCATCTTTCATCCTGATCTTTGATCCTGTTCACTCTTATTTGATCATGTTTCTAACCTTTGATCTGGATCACTCACCTCTGAGCCTGAACACTGAGCTGTGACCCTGATCTTTATTCCTCTTCACTCTTATTTGATCATGTTTCTGACCTTTGGTCTTTGCCACTGGACATAGATCCTGAATGCTGAACTTTGAGCCTGATTGTTGACCTTTCAGCCCCCCACACAAGGGTATGCATGTGGGTATATCCACCTATGACTGGCCTGTTGCTGAGCAACAGTAACTGCGGCAACCAATTCATTAGGAAGAAAGGGATGGGACAGGGAAGATCGCTAATCTTTAAACCTGAACACTAATGTTTGATTCAGATCACTAAACTTTAATCCTCATAACTGAGCTTGGATCCTGCTTGCTAACATTTGAATTAGCTGATTGCTGAACTTTGATCCTGATCACTGAACATAGGTCAATGATCAGGATCAAAGTTCAGCAATCAGGATCTTTCAGCCCACCATACATGGGTATATATGTGGGTATATCCACCTATGACTGGCCAAGTACTTATGGACCTTCCAAATTAAAAGTCCCCCTTCCTTCCTTCCTTCCTTTCTTCCATCCTGTCTGCTCCCAATGTTAACTCGATAAAAGTACAGATCGATCAAGATCAAAGATCAGTGAGAAAGATTAAAGATGGCTTTAATATTGCTCACTTCCAACTTTGATGCTCTTGATGGCTTTAATCAAACACAATTAAAGCATTGGTTGTCTAACAACCATTCACCTAATAAGCAGAGTCGGATGGTGCAATGTCCCAATACTAATGGACTTGGGTTTATACCAAAGCAGATTGGAATAGTATTATCAGATACTTTGAGTTTGGGTGTTGGTATTGGAAGGGAAAAAGTTGGAACAGTGCATCCCTAATTTTCCTATTTATTACCAGGATTTGATCCTACTGTAAATCTGTTACAAGGGTCAGCAAATAAATAAACAAGGGCCTTCAACACATCATGTCCCATGTAATGTGTCTGTGCTGCAACTCTGTCATTCCTGGCATTCCATCCCAGAACATATAAATAGGAACCCACAGAATGGGAACAAGAGAGAAAAACAAGGCAACATTCCTCAGGCAAGTTTTAACACAAAATCCCATGCTGCCTTATATGCTGCAAGTGGGACGTGAGCGGAGACACATGATATACAACATCAGCAAAGTGAACCATGGTCAAGTGTGTGAGCATGAAGAGTTGAAAGTGCAAACTTCTTTTAAGGGACTACTCATGTTATAGATGCACTTCCGTTTATGGGGGTGATAAAGCTGCGTTTATCACACCTGCACTCAGTGGTAGTGCATGCAGGGGTATTGGTTTCAGTCGTGCATGTCCGTCCGTTTGTCATGTCCATCCAAGTGTGAACAAAATAGCTCTAAAAGTTTTAATTAGATTTGGACCAAATTTGGTGGAATGATTGAGGGTCAGTCAAGGACAAAGTCATTTAATTTTGAAAAATATTGGATAAAGTCAAGGTCATGGGCCAAGGTCAAAATTTTGGCCCAGTGCTGATATATACAGTTGGGTATGTAAGTACTCTACTATCAGAATGGTGGGAAAAGAAGTGTATGGAGAAGGAAAGGAATGGCTCATGATCCAAAGTGCACCACATCATCTTTCAAACATGGTACATGGTGGAGGCGGTGTTATTTCATGGGCATGTATAGCTGCCAAAGGGACTGTATCACTGGTGTTTGTAGATAATGTGACTGCTGATGGAAGTAGCATAATGAATTCCGAAGTCTACAGGACGATACTATCTGCTCAGATTTGGCCAAATGCTGCCAAAATAATAGGACGGTGCTTCACAGTGCAGGTGGACAATGAGCCAAAACATCCTGTAAAAGCAACGCAACGTAAGAGCTTCTCAAGGCAAGTAAATGGAATATTCTTCAGTCACCTGAAGACCAAACTGAAGTTGGGAAGACCCACAAAAAAAAACTACAACTGAAGGAGGCTGGCCTGGCAAAGCATGTCAAAGGAGGAAACTCAGTATTTTGGTGATGTCCACGTGTTCCAGACTTCAGGCAGTCATTGACTGCAAAGGCTCTTCATCTAAGTCTTAACAATAATCCTTATAGTTATAGTATGATAGTGTGAGTTTGCCCACTTATTTGTGGTCTCTCATTCCTAAATGGTTAATGCAATATTAAACCCATTGGACTAAAGCTGAAAGTAAACACTTCAACTCCACTGTGGCGGTGTGCAGAGGCAAAATTAGAAAAATTGTTTCCCTGCCCAAATACTTATGGACCAGACTGTAGTTAATTATTAGAAAGGCTATTAAGAGCAATTTATTTAAGATAAATCTACAGTTACTATTAAACACTAATATGAAGTCATATCAACTTTCTATTGGTCACATGACTTTTGACCTTGGGTGAAAAGGTCAAACTCAAGGTCATAACTGTTTCACCAATGGAACCAATATGGATTAAACATGGTGGAAGGGTTGTGTGTTTGTCAAGGATAAAGTGGTTCAATTTTGGACAGAATTGATCAGATGTCAAGGCCACACAGAGCCACATATTAGTCACACAATCACAAAGAAATCATTTGCGTGAAGTTATAAAACATGGAAGGAGCATGTGCTGCCCATTCCAGTTTTTAATTTACAAGCACAAAAACATGAATTGTATATCTGCAGGTATCGCTGGAGCACATATTCCATTGAAAGTTGGTCAGAACAGAAAGAAATATCCCACTTCTTGATATTTAGTCACTCTTTCCTGGCGTGATGCATGAGCTGGCTAATGATCTCTCTTTGCCAACATGCCAAAATGACCCCTGATTAGCACTGATTAGTGCTGCTGTTTCCCAGGACAACAAGTGAACTGCAACGCCACTTGACACATAACAAGTGGCTTGAACTAACTTGTACACCGAGGGGGAGCCCACAGTGCGGCTGTTGTTCCAGCGCCCAAAGATTACAATTAACCAGCCAGCCCTGATGGGGCTTAATGACCGAACACTGCAAAAGCCAGCAGCGGGGAAACTTCCTGAACAGTACCGGGTCGGCCCTAATTGGTTCTGGCACAGCAATTCTCAGTGCTTATCTCAACACCACCATTTGAAGTGTGAGTTATTTGTGCTTAGAAACAAACGGGTGAAAAGGATGTCTTTCTGTCTAACGGATATTGTGCAAAGCTCAGAATTCCATTGTTTGGTTTGGTTTTATTCTGCACTGGTGCGTGACACAAAGCTGTCAAATTATTTAAATTAAATCTTGCTGGACAGATTGCTTCAGTTCTGGCTCCACCCCTATATGAGGCTTCTGAGGGTGAAATGTATGGAATCTCTTTTTTTTTTTTTAATAGCAGGACCTTGCCACCACATGTCCAATGGAGCAGGAGGGGGGTTTGGATAAGAGGTCAAGGGGATTTGGGTAAACCATCTGTTGACCTAAGCTTTTGGGAAAGAGCACTAATATGGATTTAGGATATTATTCTCTCTGCAGGTGGGATGGTCAAGGGGGGCAAGCGTTAGGAAAAAAAAAAAAAAGGTTTCAAAAGAGGGACAGGGCAAAATCGACTGGCCAAAGATGCCTCATTATTGAGCTTTGGCTAATCCGTACAACTCATTCGTAACTCAGTGCAATCAGGTACAACGACTCAACAATGGGACGGAATAGAAAAGGGGGAAGAAGAAATCTTCAGAGAATCAATACCCACTGAAGATAACCACATATCTATGAGGTGGCATTCCTTTCCTCCCACATTCCAAGCACAAACAGAACAGCAACAATAAGAATACCAATTGTAGGATTTCTAACCATGGGTGGCCCTCCGTCCAACCAAGAGACCCTGCAGGGTGGAGTGGTCAATCAGCCCAGAGTACGACCCTGGTTGTTGATGGGGAAAGAGGAAGTTGGGAAGTGAGAGCGTTCTTTGGTTCTCTCACCGCCTGGGGTTATTCCAACAGCAGCCGTCTTTGCCGGGCTTAGCAGTGATTTGCCCGCTTTTGCTTACTTGTTTGTTTATCGGGATTGTGGGACAGAGCTTTAAGCTGCTAGGTGCTTTCACTGTCGCTAGATGAGAGAAGAGGAACAGCTGCTTTCATCTGCATCAAGAACGCTAAGAGGTCAATGTGGAAGTCCAAGCACAAGTGATTACAAATGGGTTTTTTGCAAACGATAAGTTTTGAGCTGCTTGATTCCTCCTGCTGAGTAAATGGATTTCCTTGTGACCGGTACCTACAATATGGATGCCAATATAAACACAATAGCTGCCAGTTCTGTTAAACCCATGTGCTGGGTTTTAATCTGTAATCTAGGTCTACAGAGAACAATCTGTTGCTTATGAGGCAGATCATATTCAGGTCAAAAGTTATCCACCAGCTGGACAACACTGTCACTGGAGTTTCTTAGTAGCAATGTGAGAATTGTCTAAACGAATACCAACTCTTTAGGTAAATCATACAGCAGTCTCCATAAACCGAAAAGATTCAAGACAGAATAATGATTTTAAAGAGGTGATGAGAACTTTTAGGTTTTAAACATTAACCCTTGATGACTGGCAGGTGGCAGTAACAATATCAGTTCAATGTATTTATATTTCGCCAAATCTTAAGTCATCTCAACGAGGTATAGGTAAGGTCTAGGCTTTATCTACCCCCGTCACGTGGCTGTAGGCTGTAGGCAACCACTTCAGAGGCAATGGCAGATTTAGAGATGTGGGGTTGTGACCAAAAGGTTATGGGTTCAATCCCCAGAACACAAGGAAATGTGGGATGTGGAAGGTAAATAAACAGTATATTACCATCATAAGACCTTGTCATCAACCAGTGACCTAAGATTCTTGGACCACAATGGAAACAATGGCTGCACTTCTTTGATTTTTAAATGTATTAATGTGTCTATTTTTCATACATTTTTACATTTCTTAAAGTAAATCAAATGAAATGATGACTGGTGCCAGGGCTTTCTGGAGAACCTTTGGCAACCACTAGAATGAGTTTGACTCAAAAAAGTAGTTATGGGCTAGGGTAGTGGTTCCCAACGATGGTCCTCAGGGACCCCCTAACCTGCACATTTTACATCTCACCTGCCTTCGCCAAAAGCTGATTGGCTGAGCACACCTGAAGGAGCTAATCAGCTTTTGGCGGAGGAAGGTGAGATGGAAAATGTGCAGGTCAGGGTGTCCCTGAGGACCAGGGTTGGGCACCACTGGGTTAGGGGACCATTATGTGTACAAAAACTGGGGAACATCCTCTTTAATGACTGATCTGGCATCTATACACACAGTGACTCACCAATTGTAGTCTGTTTCACTGAAACGCTGCTCTTGACCGCTTGGTTGTCTTTTAAAGCCATCGTCATTGCGACCACTGGGCTCTATATGTAGATGGTTGCTCAGGTGCAACATTTCTGTCTCTGCAATTTTTAACAACTTCTTGCTTTTGTTTTATTTTGTTGTTTTGTTGTGTTAGTATGGCCAAAGCAGATGGTCACCCCAGTGAGTCTGGTCTGCTTCAGGTTTCTTCCTTAATACTGTTGCCGATGTGTTTGCTCAGGGGGTTGGTAAGGTTTAAACCTTACTCATGTGTAGTGCCTTGGGGTGACTTATGTTGTGATTGGACGCTGTATAAATAAATTGAATGGGTTACTTAGGGAGCCTGGATGAGGTATACGACTTGCATTATGAGGAAACATCAGTTACAATGCTTTCGCCATGTGGCATGTTTTCCTGAGCATGATCATCAGCAACTCAACATGGCCAAGGCGATGCCCATGACTCACCTGGCTGTGGCAGATAAACGGCTAGTTTCAGGAGAAAGGGTGTACCATTGGTCTGCTTGGGTGGTTGTCAATCATGAACAGGCCAGAATTTTGCCTGTTGGTACCACTCAGGGTGGCCAAGGTTGAGTGGTATCAATGGAAAGCTGTGTTCAATATGTTTGGAGGATTTTTAAATTTCGACCCCTGTGTAATCCTTCACTGACCTAGTACCGGAGGGAAAGCTGCTAAATCAAGTCTGCCACCAGGCTGAAATGAGTTCCTGAATATAAGAGCTTTGCAATCATACCACTCAACCTTGGCCACCTTTTCGGTACCGACTGACCACTGACCACCTGACAGACTAGGGTCAGTGTGCAGCACCAGGGCATGCCCCTAGGCCTTACCTAACCTAGCAGTACAATGAATTCCTGATGTGACACCATCTCTACGTGTATGGAGTGGCTTAAAAACAATTCGGTTCTTAAGGACTATACAGCATAGATGTGTTGACTGGCCTTTTATTTTGTCTGGATGCCTTATGTGCTTTGAAACCAACTGCTGGATTATGAAGCAATACACCCCGAGTTCAGCACAAGACCAGTTGTTGTTTTTACCTTTATAGTTACAAAACCAAACATCACCTATGTATGCATAATAATTTACTGAGACCAACCTCCCAAAAAACTTTTTTTTCCCTCTTGTGTCAAACAACAAAGATGATGGTGACCTGAGAAAGAAGCGGTGATAATGGGAAGCTGCGTCTCAACTCCCAGTCAGTAAATTACAGCGTCCCGCTAATCCAGTTATCATTCCCCCATCCCCACTTCCTCTTAGGAACAACACTCCATTCATTTACCAATCTGAGATACAGACTAAACTGATTGTCGGAAATGCCTGTTTCCAGGCATGGATGTTGACACAGTGAGAGATCAATTTTGCGTGACTAATTCACAAAACAAGGTTTTGTTCCTTTCTGATTTGTCAACTTTAATTGCAAAGTATATTTATTTTATACATACAAACACTAATTAAATCCAAAAAAGATTTTTTTTAAATGGCCCCATGTGGATTGCAGGCATAACTCTTCTTACATGGATTAATTGGTTTATTATTATTAAGTCATCAAAGCTTTGTCTCGAACAATTTCTTTGAAGACGATCCCTGGAACTTATTAACACTCAATAACGACAACTTAAAGCCTGATTAGAGGACTTTACCTCTGGAGCAGGATCTGGCTGGGGTGAGTCCATGCGTAAGGATATTTGAATCTGGCCACTTAAGAGGCTCTGGGGTTTGGGGTTGATTAGTTTCATGGACATTCTACCTGATGCAGTTCGGATATCCTGCTGCTTTCCAGCAAACTACACATTTATATTTTTTTTTAAAAGCACATCCTTTTCCATAAATGTGTTTAATCCAGCAGTCACTCAGAACTATTTGGGATTTTATGGCTGAAAAGATTTTTAAAAGATGACACACATATTAAATTAGGATGAAAAAAAATAATTTTGTAAGCTTCATTAGGACTATTGACAAATGGCCATACAGAAGAAGGGAAAACTGCATGTTAGCATTTAAAGAAGAACATGCGTGTAGTATGTGAAGCTGATTAATCAGGAGAAGCATGTCGATCAGGGGCACGTGGGATATCTGGACCTAACCGAGCATCCCTGAATGGCTACGACTGAAACAAGACCAGGAAATACAATCTCTCACACTGTAATTCAGAATAACAGGCTGACTTCCTGAAGGAACGGTTCTTTTTGATTGTTTAATTGTTTGCAGACATGCGGGTGAACTAACTGGAATCATATAGCCGCTGGATAGATTTTTCTCCGGGGGATTAATGAGGAGCACATTGGGAGGAAACCAAAGAAGTATTTTACAATTTGAGCAGAGGGACAGTTTGATATTCCGACAGAAAAAATGATTGGCAGCTTGTTGAAATAAATCATGCAGGCAGTCTAATACCTGACGCATTATATTTTCAAATCTACTCACTAAATTGTTAAAAGACACCCGTGCTACTTCTAAGACAATACTATCGACAGACTTTAAATAAAAATAGATGGTAGGATGTCTCCTGAAAAGTGACTCCAAAATGTTTCTTTACACCCATAGTGTCTGGTTTCAGTCTGTGCAAGTAAACAAGACATGGGCCTAAATTAAAAAAAAAAAAAAACTAGGCAAAGGATAGTTTTTGTAAAAAGATATTTAGTTACAAACACATTATATACAGTACATTTTTCCTAGGATTGAGTGAAAAGATGCCTAGGTTTTAGGAAAAGCCTCAACATATACCCTGCAAAATGCAGTGAGTAAATAGATCAATGAGTGCATCCCCTGAAGGTTATTAGCACGATACCTCAAAATCTGTCAATAACTCCTATCATCTTGTAAGTCTCCCAATTAAGAGGAGACTTACAAGATGAACTGATTAAAATTTGGCTAACTTTGATGCAAGTCAAGTCTGGGAGCACGTGCTGTCAGTGTCAATGTCACTGCATCCACCACATTATGAAATCGCCCCAGGTCCTGGTCCTGGATGGCAACAAACCAGGCAGGCAACTGGTCCATCCCCATCCCTTGAAACTAACCATGCATCTCCTGCTGGCTGGTGTAACATGGTCATCTCCTTGGCCTTGCCCAGCCCTTACCATGCAAGTGATCCTCCTCATCTGAGTCTCCCTAAGTAACTACTTGTTTGACACAACGTCATTCCAGTGGTACCCAAGGATCCTCCGAAGAAACAGAGTACCAAATACATCTAGTCGGCGCCTTAGGTCACTGGTTCATGTCCAAGTCTCAGAACCATACTGTAAGACAGGAAGCACCAGGACCCTGAAGACTTGGATCTTCATTCTCCTGCAAAGATATCAGCATTACCAAACTCCTCTGTCCAGCAACCTCATGACTCCATAAGATCTTTCCCGGAGATCTCAAAGGCTGAGGACCCAGAGACGTGAATGTCACTCCTGAGACAGGTGAATGTCTCTACAAGTTCAAAACTTACCACATAACATAACTCACCACATACAGATACACTTCTGATGGCCGAGGCCAAGGGGTCATTGAAAGATTGGATCAAACCCAGACACTCTGATTTCTCGCTCAGGTTCAGGGTAACCAGTTATTCCAGCCTGTTATCTTGAAAAATTTGATGTAAAAGCACATTTTTCAGCAGAATTCATACATATCCATGGTATTCCTCAGATGGGAGGCTGCAATGATGTCACAGAGAAGAAGGTGGATCCTCTGAGTGAAAAAAAACAGAAATTTGTTTTATACTTAATATTATTATTATTTTAACCCTAAAGCGTGTTTCGCAACACTTAAGTTTTAGTATGATCTCATGTTGAACGTATCATCATAAGAAAATGTTGGATATTCAAAGGGATGTGAATTGTTTCCTTCTCCAAATAACTAATGTTTTGGCATCTCAAAAAGAAGACGTGTTTTCAATGAAATTGGGTTTTCAGTGAGTCAGGGAAGAGTTTATTAAATTCTGAAGCAGATGTGGATTCAGTTCAATTCAATTTATTCATGCAGCACCAAATTGCGACATAAGTCATTTCAAGGCGAAACACATGAGTAAGTTCTAGACCTGACCCACCCCATGAGCAAGTGCATTGGCGATAGTGTTCAGGAAAAATTTTCTCACTTTTATTTTTATTTTTTTGACAGACGGGTCAGACAAAAAATAACCACCTAACCTCAAAAAATTGATACAAAATGTTTTTCAATTGATTTTGGTACCTCTAAGCATGCTTAATAACATACTAAAAATCTACTAAAATCTAACGTCCGGAAAGGGGTCCTTTTCATATTTGGCGTCCAAGATGCCCACTGGGAACTAAAAATGGTTATATCTCACCCACTATTCAACCTAGAAAGTTGGTTTTGGTGTCTAAACCTATGTTTTTGGGTACAAGGAATCCAATGAAATCCACTAAAATACTATTAGCTAATTATTTGTTGACAATTCCAAACTGGGTTCCCACGAACGCCATCAGTTGACTCAAATTTTCTGAAGTAAATCTTATATTCAACCAGAAGTGTTAATTATATTTTCTCTGACCTACATTTTAGGTTAAATTTTGTAATATTTAACTCTCATGCCAACATTTTAGCATCTTGAGGAGGCAAGAGGAATTTGGAAGTCATAGCTGGCATCAATATTTGGATGGGTGAGGGGTTAAATTCTGGGTACTTTAAACCAAGACACTGAAAATATCATTGATTGATGACCATTCAACAGTGCCAGTGAATTGGGACATCACTTTAGAATGCAACCTTGGGATGCCATCCAGGATTTGTCAATAAATGACTAGCTGATTGAAATTTAACTGGTTTTAATGGATTCCTTGTACCCAAAAACATTGGTTTAGACACCAAAACCACCTTTCTATGTTGAATAGTAAGGGAGATATATCCACTTTTCTTTCCGGTGGCCATCTTGAAAATGACCCTTTTCCATAAGTCAGATTTTAGTAGATTTTTAGTATGTTATTAAGCATGCATAGAGGTGCTAACATCAATTTAAAAACCTTTTATCATTTTTTTTTTTTTTGGGGGGGGG
>OMMV01139003.1:0-12412 GCA_900302635.1 Chatrabus melanurus
ACAAGGAGTCAAGGAGGTGAAAGTAGATGAGTTTAAATACTTGGGGTCAACTATCCAAAGTAATGGAGAGTGTGGTAGAGAGGTGAAGAACATTGTGCAGGCAGGGTGGAGTGGGTGGAGAAAGGTGGCAGGAGTGATTTGTGACAAAAGGATATCTGCAAGAGTGAAAGGGAAAGTTTACAAGACGGTAGTGAGACCAGCTATGATGTACGGTTTAGAGGCACTAACAAAAAGACAGGAGGCAGAGCTGAAGATGCTGCGATTTTCTCTGGGAGTGACGAGGATGGACAGGATTAGGACTGAACATATCAGAGGGACAGCACAGGTGGGACGGTTTGGAGACAAAGTTAGAGAAGCGAGATTGAGATGGTTTGGACATGTGCAGAGGAGAGACCCAGGGTATATAGGGAGAAGGATGCTGAGGATGGAGCCACCAGGCAGGAGGAGAAGAGGGAGGCCAAAGAGGAGGTTTAAGGATGTGGTAAGGGAGGACATGCAGGTAGTTGGTGTGACAGAGGAAGATGCAGAGGACAGGGGGAGATGGAAATGGATGATCTGTTGTGGCGACCCCTGACAGGAGCAGCCGAAAGAAGAATTAGTCAAGTCTGGGAGCATGCGCTGATGCTGCGCTTCGCTGCATCCACGACACCATGGAACTGCCCTGGGTCTTTGATGGTAACCATCCAAGCAGACAACTGATCCATCCCAATATCTTTAAAATAACCATCTTTTTTCTGCAGCCAGTGAAGTGTGGGCATCCCTTTGGCCCTCTCCAGCCAATGGGGTCCTCAACCCTCAGCCACCTATGTGCTGGATCATGCACACAGAAACGCGCCACATGGCCAAAATGTTGAATCTGATGCTCCCTCACAATGCAAGTGATGCTCCTCATCTTAGTCTCCCTAAGCAACCGCTTGTTTGACACAATGTCCTAGTACCAAAGACATCCAGTCATCGCCTTAGGCCACTGGTTAGTGTCCTAGTCTCACAATCATACAGTAAGACAGGTCCCACCAAGACCGTAAAGACTTGGACTTTTGTTCTCCTGCAAAGAAGAAGAAAAAGGATAGCTTCACTAATTAGCTGTTAGCTGATTAGTTGAACTGTGCCCACCACTGCAAACTACACCATGCGTCAACACAAGGGAATGCAAGTGTTTGACAAGGAGAATTCTCCCAGACGTGTAAATTTGGCAGAAGTAGGTATCAGTGCTTTTGATTTCCTTGCATGTGTTGTCATCTGTGAGTGAGGAAAGCGTCCCAGTGAAAACGGGAAGCAAAAACTGCAGACTTAACCAAACGTCAGGCATATGCAACAACATGCACCGACTGTGTACGTGAGTGAGATAGTAGGACGGCAAGGAGGGGTCATTTGGGATTACTGTGTTTATGATAAATTGAGATTACTGCGAGATAAATTCGGATTAGTGCGCATGTGTCAGTGTTTCTTAGTAAAATGTGCTTGATTAATCAACTACTCATGCTTTGCAGCCTGGGAAGACATCTGGAGCAAGCTCATTAAAAACTGTATAGTGTCCAACCACATATCCCCACAGGAGCTTCCTGTGTGTGTGTGTGTGTGTGCGCACGCATCTCTTTAGATGTGTTTTTGTGGATCCTTGTATAGTACGTGCACAGCTACTTTTTGCACACAAAAGAACAAACTGTTGGTGGAATTTGTTCCTGTTGGTGTCATACTGCACTTGCCCGAGTGAAATTTGTTCACACACATACACGAGGCCGCCCTTTTGTCTTCGTTCCCCCCACCATTCCTTGTGCTTTTGCATTCGACTGCATCATACTGCTTTGTGTGCGCGTGCCTGTTTGTGTGTGCATGTGATGAGCTGGCAGGAAATTGGCTGTTAAATGGGGCGACGGCAGCAATGTGTGACAAGATTGAGACCAGGGAGACCGAGAGACCAATCCATCTGCTCTCTGCAAATCAGCTGCGCAAAACAACTGGCCCTTTCATTAAGCCTCCGTTCACCACCTGCAGAGTCTCTCTCTCTCTCTCTCTCTCACTCTCTCACTCACTCACTCACTCACTCACTCACTCACTCACTCACACACACACACACACACCTAACGTTTCACACTGCTTCCCAAAAGTGGACCAACGTTTGCAGAGGGGTCATATTGATTTGCACTGAAGTAAAAACTTATTTCACTTCCCATCTAGCTGCTGCCAAATACTTGATTACCAGTTGGGTGATAAAGGTCTGTTCTCACTTTCATGGATACGCATCCCAGAAGGTCACGGTATATAATTGTGACAAACCAGCAAGTGAAGATTACGGTTGCCCATGATGTGATCGAGCGCGTTTTGATGTAACGTGCCGGACTTGTATCATGTGATGTGTGCAAAAACAATCATAGTACGCTTGTAGTATAACTTTTGCGCAACCTTGGTACTTCTGGAAAACCCCACGCTGATGTCATGTCATGTATTACAATGTTATGGACTCCACGGAAATGCAAGGGATTGCCAAAGTTCGCTATGGGGAAAAAATTTTTTTTTGAACATCTCGAATATCCAGCTACAGTTAAAACAAGACCATGGCACAATGACAGAATATCCTGGTTCATCACAGACCCCTTCCCAGACATCTCTAAAGACCCTCCCGGGTCTCAGTTTCAAACCGTGACCGTCCAGGGTAAATATCCATGAAAGTGAGAAAGGTGCTTTCGTTTCCAATCTTGTCACTCCCCACAGTGTACATTTAGCTTGCACAGAAGGTAAACGGTGAATGCCAATACAACTTATTCCCAGTGTCAAACTCAACCAGAGCCTACAGGTGAGGTTTAGGGCAGACTAAACTGCAAGCAGAACGCATTATGAGCTTGAAATTAGTTTTCAGCAGGCAGCGAAGCGGCAATTTGCAGAGCTTTCATGAGCAGAACCAGTGAGATCACATGATAAAGCTGTAAAACAGAGGGTCACCAAGCCTGCTCCTGGAGATTACCTGCTCTGCATGTTTTCCAATTCTCCCTGCTCCACCCACTTTTAATTAAGTCAGGTGTGCTTAGCCAATCAAGAAGTAGGAACCACCAGACTTGACTAAACATCGACTGGAAGACCTGGGAAGAGCCAAGCTCAAGACCATGCTAGCTGGAGATGGCTGATTCATGCAGGAACGGAAAGTTTCAAGAAGACGCGGATGAGCAACATTTAGGAGAAGAGGGGAAAGTGGAAGGAGTGACAGAGACCACCCAAAACTTTCCACCACAACCACTTGCGATGTATGTCAGAAGCAGTGTGCAGCAAGACTGGGACTCTTCAGCCATCTCAGGGTCCACCAGACCACGAAAGCTTAGGGGACCATCATCCTCGAATTTTGAGGGATAGCCACGATGACGACGGACGGTTGTAGCAGGTGGACATGCAGGTGATCTCCAGGAGCAGGGGTGGTGCCAGCTTTTAAATCTTAGGTAAAAGTGGACTTGAGCAACTCTCACACCTGGCAGAATTTAGTGTCATTTCACAACGTAAGAGGTCGAGTTACAACTTTGCACAACTCAGCTGATTTCACCAAGCAGCGCCCATCTGGTTCGATTTGGCACCGAATCCTCCCGGGCAGTCACATCACTCCACACAGCTCTGCACAAGTCGGGTAAAAAAAGTACTTTTCCCCCAAAACTCTGTCAAAGGCCCAAACATCTCAGCCCAACCCATAGTCATCTTCCGGCAGCACGGGGCAAGCCCAGTGCAACTCGATAACTCTGAGCGAACTGGTACTCAACTCGATGTATCACGAGGTAACTTTTCCAAATTCACAAGCTCTCTGGTACACTGCAAAAACAGCCCTACTGGAAACAAGCCAAATATTCTTACATTTGGTCAAATTTTCTTGTTTTGAGCAACAAAAAAAAACTGCCAATGGGGTAAGCAAATTTTGCTAAGCTCAAATTCTAGCCCACAAGTCTAGCCTCTTTAAGACAATAATGTGTCTTGATATAAGAAAAAACAGGCCAAAACGTAGTAAAGTTTGCTTATTACAAGCAAAGAAACAATATTATTTAAGAAATGTAAACTTAAAATAAGTGATCTGCTTTCTTGATTTAGACTCACTTCATTGGCATCAATTTGACACATTTTTAGCGTAAAAAGACACTTTCTTTTCTTTATGGCCTTTGCCTAACAAATGTTTAAATGAGAAAAAATGTCATGACAATGTGAGAATGGGCAATTTCTTGAAAAGTTCAGCCTGATCCTAAAGATGAGGGTTTAATTTTAGCAAGTTTAGATGGTTAATATGTGCATAGGTAGCGATGTGAGCCAAAGAAGACAGCGGCTGTCAGCTAAGGGGTATTGATCATTCATGATATCTTGACAGTGTCAGCAGACGCACAAGTAGAGTTGGTGCTTTTCTGTATATAAATAAATTTCACAGGATTTGATCTTGTATTATGCCAGTCGTCTGTGTTACATAGATTAGCTTACTATTTGCAGACAATAACATCCAAATTTGTGTCGGGCTTTGTCACCTTGGTGTGAGTTTGAGCGATAGCAATTGTTTGGGTATTAGCAGAATTTCACCGCCACCTCTTGATTCTGTGGATTATCGGCTTCCACCGGAGGTTCACAGTGCTGGGTTTTTGCTCAAATCCCTCTCTCTTCTCTGTGATTCAGACTCATCAGGAACTGTGAGCCGGAGATGGGAAGGCAGAGTGAAAGTGGAAAAAGTGAAGGAGGCGGAAGTAGAACAGAGATTGGTACTGGATTGTTTGTGATTTAGTGAGAGAATGAGATTTCTAGAGGTTACATTTCCCACAAAATAAACAGACAAACCAGATTAAAATTCATCAGACATGAGGCAGAAGTTAGTTTGATCAAAGGCTGTCCCTGTGGTGCTTGCTCATACTCTGTTTATCACATTAACAAGGACCCATAACAGTCACTTCACCCGAAGCACAATTCTGACTCCACTGTTTGTTCTAGCTAAAAGACTAGGTGGGTCCCTGATGGGAGCCGGAGTATAATTTTATAATTCTGCCTCGGCTTCAAATGTTGCACGTCTCTGATCTCTGTAGCTGTAAAGGCTCACTGCTTGAACATGCTGTCAATCAAAGAATGCAGTGTTTTAAATGGAGGAGCTGCAACCATGTGACTATGCTTTGATCTAAACAGGAGCTGAGAGGAATGGCCATTTGACTCCAGTTAAACACAGTTCTGTGAGGTTCATCTGTACATTTCCATGCCATTGGTCAGACCTCTGGCGTACATTTGCCAGAGTAAAGTTGGCAGAGCTTGGCGGCGTAATGAGCCCAGCTACAACTCTGTGCGGCCTTGGCTGATTTCCTCAAGCATCTTTCACCTGGCTGCATTTCAGTGGCAAGTCTTCCCGAGCAGGAACACCGCCCAGCAAAAGTCAGGAAACCTATTTTATTTATTTATTTTTTTTGAACTTTGTGGACTCCCAGCCATCTCGGCCCCATCTCCGCTCATGCTTGGAAGGGCCAGGCACGGCACAACTTGATGCAACTCCGGGCGAACTTGGTGTACACCTCATCCTTGAGTCTTGTTATCTTGGGGTAATTCTTTTCATGGTTGGTGTGAAAGCTGGACGCCAAGTTGCACCAAGCCTGCACCAGGCCGCCTTGAGTCAAACGTACAGCAGCTGACGCAGCTGGGAGTCCGGCCAAGCTCCTGAAAATTTTGTACATTTCCCTTTCCCGACTTGCGCTGACCTGTGCCGAGCAGCAAGCTTTCACACATTTCATACAGATCAGACTTGGGGAGTGACAAAGGATCATATTACATGAGAAACTGGCAGAAATTCAGCATTTTCCTTGTTCTTATTGATTTATCGTTTTGCTGATCTCTGGCTTCCATCTACAAGTGAAATGGTGTGGAAAAAGTTCAACACAAGCATGAAAGATTCAAATCACCACCAAAATGAAAATCTTTTCACAACCAACATGTCTTTCGTGATCCATTGAACAATTTTTCAAAATGTCTTATAGTTGGACACACTTTATATGCACAGGGGTGATCACGATATGGTATGGGGAAATTACACTTTCGCATAGCCACAGGAACATATTCTGAACAGGGGTGCTGGGGGAAAAAAAGGCCAGGCGGGGGCGAAGGAGGCAAGTCAACTGGGCAGAATCTGGGAAGAATGGGGTCTGGCAGGAATGATGCTATGAGTCCATATGGGTGCTGTTACCGCACACTCTGAGTGAGTGCAAAGTGCTATATTACCTGCTTGTACAATGAATCAGTTGGTAATACTTGTACCCAAAATGCATCACCGATTAATAGAGATCACTATAGGTACATATGTATAAAGGGTTCCAATCTGAATGGAATCCAGTCGGATGGAATCACTGTGATCAGTGAATCCACGTGTATCATGTATATTACCGTAACAGCAGGTGCTGCAACACCCCTACTTCCTGTAGTTATGCACTTGCGTACTTGTGCGTTTGTTGACGAAGGTAAAAACACTGAGTTGTGTCCTCAGCCTTGAGATTATGTTTGGAGTAACTGTATATTCCTTGCAAAAATACATGTCATTGATAATCAAAGTGCGTAATTTAGCACATGTACATTTTAATTCATCTGTATTCAGGATCTGTTACTGTTGGACCCATCACAAACCCAAAGTCCGTGGTCCCTGTTATGTTGTTCCCCTCCTCACTGGAGGTTCATCTCTATCACACACACACTCCCTGCAGGTATGTTTCCTTCCCATCACTTCTTGTCGAACAAATCTAGCATGACAATCTTCTGCATGTAGCTTCCACTAGGTGCAGTGGAGGAGTCACACAGGCAGCGCGCTTTATCAGCGTTATTGCCCTCGGACTTTGAGTGGACTCTGTGCATTTGCAGGCCTGTGAATTTTTACAAGTAGAATGAACTGTAAGTGCCATGATTTAAAATGCTTGGAGTGTCTTTCTGTTAACTGTCACAGATTAAAAGATTTTTTTCCATACAATTTGCAAAAACTATTAGGTGATCTACTGTAAGATTGCCATTTGTGTAAGACTGATCTAGGGTTAAAATGAAGTTTAGGTTTGGACAATATGAAGGTATTTCTAGCATATTCCAATGTACAGAATGCACGACAACACCACTTATTTACCTTGTGCGAGAAGGGTATTGTAATCGGTCCTGTGTGCGTTTGTGTGTGTGAACAAAGGAAGTAAAAAACAACTGGACCGATTTTTACCAAATGCGGTGGGAATATTACTTGGGTTAGTGTATCCAGATGACTTTTGAAACAGATTAGTCAAAGCTCAAGGTCAAGCAAAACATAGCCCAACAAAAACATTCACCATAATATCTCCGCTACCAACGTGGCTAGAGATTTGATCAAAAGCTCATATTGATCAGTAAAATAATTGTGATCAATTGGTGTGTCTTCTTGACGAAGCCATAATATGAAGTCACATATAGTGAAAAATCCCCACCTTACTCGCAATATCTCTGCAATCAACGTAGCTAGAGAGAAAACTGATATTGATCAGCAAATCGTTTGCCATCATTTGGTATAAATGAAGTCATTAGGAAGTGAAAATGCATTTACCATAAAATCTTTGCTGCCCATGTGGCTAGACATTTGATGAAAAGCTTATTTTGATGAGTCAAATATTCATTCATTAATTCATTCATTTTCTGCCACTTATCTGAGTCTGGGTCACAGTGATGGCAGATTAACCAGCTCAGTCCACACTTCCCTATCCTTTGCCAAGTCCTCTAACTCTTCCTGGGGAAGGCGTTCCCAAGCCAGCTGGGAGATGTAATCCCTCCAGCGTGTCCTGGTTCTTCCCCAGGGCTTCCTCCCAGTTGGACGTGCCTGGAAGACCTCCCTAGGGAGGTCATCCTCACCAGATGCCTGAACCACCTCAGTTGGTTCCTTTCGATGCAAAGAAGCAGCAGCTCTACTCTGAGTCCCTCCTGGATGTTCGAGATTCTCAACCTGTCCCTGAGTGTAAGCACAGATACCTGACAGAGGAACCTCATTTCTGCTGCTTGTATCTGCAATCTTGTGATTTCGGTCACTACCCAAAGCTCATGACCATAGGTGAGGAGAGGAGTGTAAACCAACTGGTAAATCGAGAGCTTCGCCTTCTGGCTCAGCTCTTTCTTCATAATGACAGCCAGGACAGTGTCTGCAAGACCTCAAATGCAGCACATATCCATCTATCAATCTTACGCTCCATCTTACCCTTACTTGTGAACAAGACCCTGAGATACTAGAACTCCTCCACTTGGGACCTAGAGGTGGTCAATCCACCCTTTTCTGACAGAGGACCATCTTCTCAGATCAGATGTTCAGTCAAATATTTGTGATCAATTGGTCTCAATGATTTCACAATGAAATCATAAGAAGTTGTAATAGTAAAACAAAACACCTTTCTCGTGATATCTCCACAACCAATGCAGCTAGAGAGATGAAATGAAGCTCATATTGATCAGCCATCATTTATGGAGCCATTAGGAAGCCATAAAATGACCTCACAGCCCAGAAAATAAATTTTGATGCATCTCTTTCATAATATAAACTTATCTCAGACTACAGAGCACCCAGGGTATGCATCAGCCCTCTGTCTTTCATTTTCTTGTTTTGTCTTCCGTGCCTGATTATGGGCACCTGGCCTGGGTAATTATGGCATAATAAAGCAAGTTATACATTTCATCCAGCAGACTGGTTGTCATTGTGACAATAAAAAGTGAGGGAGTTGTGCCCAACATATCTCGTAACTTTTTGACTTTGACACTTTGTCTCGTATTGATTTAGCAGGAGTGGAGTGGCATCAATAAGCTAAAGTAGATGTACATGAGACAACAATAGTAAAGAAAAACATGAATCAGAAAAAGAATTTGCTTACCAATTGTGTCTGCCTTCATCATATAATATGACTGTTCCTGGCATACTATTTCATTCCACCTCTGACTAAGCGGATAAAAGAAGTATAGACACAGCTGCTCCTCTGAGCTACTCAGCCAGTTGTTGTTGGTCTTTCGGCTGTCCCCCTTTTTTTTGTTCAGGGTTGTCACAGCGGATCCAGTACAGATCAGCATCAGGATCTGTCGCAAGTTTTATGCCGGATGCCCTTCCTGACACAACTACCATTGTACCCAGAGAAACACGCACAGCCCCTGGTCTTCCTGAGCAGTCTCCCAGCCAAGTACTAATCAGGACCTACTCTGCTTAACTTCTGAGATCTGGCAGGACCAGGTGTACCTCAAATTGGCTGCTGAGCTACTCAGCCAGTACTTGTGTGGTTTTGCTGGGATGAATTATGGAATTATCCTAAATATCATTTAGCACTTATCATTTAGAGCATTAACATAGTGGACATGTTAAATCAGTATTTTATGGGGCACTTTGTGCATGTGTCTAGAATCAACCAACTCAAGAATTGAAAGCTTACTTAATTTCCGCGTTCTCGACTTCAGATCAAAAACCCCCCCAGTCTAATGTTGAGCGCAGTGTATTTGTGGTATTTAACCAATGCCATATCAGACACGCTTTACATAAGTGGGTTCACGATGGGTATAGACGCTGCTTGTATACACAATGAAATTGAATTCTTCAACTTCTACTTCTTCTACTGCTACTCCTCCTTATAATTCTACTGTCACACTGACCACCTGCATGTCCTCCCTGACTACATCCACAAACCTCCTCTTTGGCCTCCCTCTTCTCCTCCTGCCTAGTGGCTCCATCCTCAGCATCCTTCTCCTGATGTACATGCACAATCAGTCTCAATCTTGCCTCTCTCCAAAATGTTCAATCTGTGGTTTCCTTCTGATAAGATCATTGCTAATCCTGTCCATCCTCATCACTCCCAAGGAAAATCACAGCATCTTCAGCTCTCCCACCTCCAGCTCTGCCTCCTGTCGTTTTGTTAGAACCACTGCCTCTAACCCTTTCAACATAGTTGGTCTAACTAGCATCTTGTAAACTTTCCCTTGCACTTTTGCAGACGCCCTTATATTGCAAATAACTCCTGCCAGTCTTCTACACCCGCTGTACCCTGCCTGTAATCTCCTTCACCTCTCTACCACACTCTCCATTACTTTGAACAGTTGACTGCAGGTGTTTAAACTCATCTACCTTCACAACCTCTGCTCCTTGCAACATTCCACCATGCTCCCTATCATTCACACACATCCTATCATTCACACACATATACGCCATCTCGGTCCTACTGATTTTCATTCCCCTTCTCTCCAGAGCATACCTCCACCTCTCCAGGCTTGTGTCAACCTGTTCCCTACTCTCACTACAGATCTCAATGTTACCTGCAAACATCATAGTCCATGGAGACTCCTGTCTGAGCTCATCTGTCAACCTATCATCATGCTTGCAAACAAGAAAGGGCTCAGAGCCGATCCTTGATGCAACGTCAACCTCAACCTTGAATGCATCCATCATTTATACTGCACATCTCACCATTGTCACACTGTTCTCATACATATCCCACACTGAATTAAAAGTAAAACATTCATGGAAAAATTCAAAACTTCACCTTACTGCTTCACCTCAGGGAGCTTTAGTGTCCCCTGTATGCTGGTGCAGATCTGTTACCTCACCAGAAAACCTCTCACTTGACTCTGTTTTCTAAAAGTAGTGTGCGTGGAGAGCGCCAGGTTCCTAGCACACTCATGTTATCCTCAAAACATGCCCATGAATAATTAAGAGGACAAGTCGAGCCACTTTTCACCCTGCACTCTATTTTCCATTTGGATTGCACCCTGTGTAAGGAGCAAAAATGAGTTGGAAACACCCCAAATGGACTCGCACTACGCCCCAAAGATGTGCACCGTGGGTCTTCAAGATGGAGCCCACCAAATCAGTTGAACTGGTGGCGGACACATTTTCCCTTATTCTCGATTTAACCCCCCACAATACTTTTGGTATCCGAGCTGAATCTCTTTCCACACCTGCACTGGCTGCATTTATAACTCCCATTCTTAAATCTGTTTTCCTTCTGTGACTGCTTCAGTCCATTTGCCTCATTATTCCATCCTTTACCAATTCCTAGCGCCAATACATATTAAGGAGGAAATCTATCCGATTTCCAAGTAGAGGGCCATTGTTCTGACCTAAGTGCTATTGCCAGGCTATAAATGAGCCATTTCTCCACAACACATTATATTATGGTTATGTCTCCAGGAAGGTTACTATGTGGCAATATGTTGTCTCAATTACCCAGCTTGCATCAAGCTTTGTCTACAGGTTGCTAGCTCATCATTTTCTTGGCTATAAGCTGGTTATTTTCCTGGGTATAGATAATGTCGCACCTCTTTTTTTAATATATCAGCTAATGGTGTTTGTGAAGCCATGACTGCAATTCTATTGTGTTGTGGGGGGAAAAAAAAGCAGCTGCAGTTGTCTGGTTTCTTTACTGGTGTGGGCTGATAAGGCCATAAATGCACACCAAGCGTGACCAAGGATGATTTCTTTCCATGAGCCAATTCTTTTTCTGTCTCTCTCTGCTTAGATTTCTCCCCCATTTATTTCCATCAGAGATGAATATATTAAGTGGCCAATGCAAGCCTGAATAAATGCAGGGTAGCTGTGGATTCGTCTTTCTTTGGTTCACGTTTGCCAACCGTGTTTTTACCTGTATCGCTGAAGGCAGATCAGGTCTAGGAAGTGTGTCTGTGTGGGCGACGTGTACGCAGCATCTTGTCAAAAATAATGTGAAATTTGGTACAGAAGGTCATTTCACTAAGGGCTTGAACAAATTCTTGTGGGGCACATTTCAATTCTAATTGTGGCCACCAGAGGGCAGAGACTCTGAAACCTTGTCTACGCAATATGTTGACAAAGACTTAAAGCCTGATTTACTAAGATTCCATATAACGAGTGCTAAATTGCGTGGGCTTTCCAAACATTTGCACGTTGGCTTGGACAACATTTTGCGGGTGATTTACTAAGAATAATTGTGCGCATGAGAGTGGGTGGTAATGTGATGTCGACAGCAGTATGCAAATGAGGACTTTGCGTGTGTTAATGAGTGTAAGCGCAAAATGAAATTCAATCAGTTACTTGCAGGTATGCGCGGCGTGCTGTGTTAGGCACCAACTCTGCCACATAACTGAGCATGTTCACACGCTGGCAATTTAAAAAAAACAAAAAACAAAACAATCTACTATTTCAGACATTCAATTATTGTATCAGCACCTCCAAAACTGAGATCATGGTCTTCTGTTGGAAAAGGGTGGATTGGCCCCTCTGGGTCAGGGGAGAGTTACTGCCCCAAGTGGAGGAGTTCAACTATCTCGGGGTCTTTTTCACGAGTGGGGGTAAGATTGAGCGTGAGCTCGACAGACGGATTGTGGTTGCGTCTGAGGTCCTACAGACGCTGTACTGGGCCGTTGTGGTGAAGAAAGAGCTGAGCCAGAAGGTGAGGCTCTCGATTTACCAGTCGATTTACACTTCTATCCTCAC
>OMMV01139026.1:0-10383 GCA_900302635.1 Chatrabus melanurus
AAAGTTCAACTAAATTGAACTTTGACCGCGGCGAGGGGATGGTGAACAGCGGTGGGTGTGTCCAGCTGAGCGGCGTGCAGCGGCAGAGTTTGACGCTCTGCTCGATTACGGCCGTCTGCGCAGAGCTGGCCATTTAAAAGAATGAGTTTCAGAGCGCTGCGCGCCGCATTGGATGTAAAGTTCGTGTTCGGTGTGAAAGGCCCTTAACTGTGCAACTATAATCTCCTGCATCACCAGTTATACAGCTTCATGGTGGGGCAGAACAAAGAAGCATTTCCTTAAAAAGGTGTGAAATTTCAGCTACAGTATGCCAGAAGGCACATGAGAGACTTGAGCTGAGATTTGATCCTTGCTCTTGTATGAAAATCCTTCTCTGTTCCACTCCACCATGACGTTGTGCCTGTTGGTGCAACAGACATAAGTTGCACTATGGTTTACCACACCTTGTATTTCTTAATGATTGATGTAAATTAAGTCCAAAACATATTCAGTGACTTGTACATGCTCACACATCCATCCCCTGATTTGTCTAAAGAAAAGTGGCTGTAAAAATGATGATTTGTATCAACAATAATCCTCACATTGTACATTGAGCAGGTAGCTCAGTGGGATAAGGAGTTGGGCTGCCAAGATTGTAGGCCTGGGTTTGATTCCTGTTCACACTACCCATCTGTGTCCTTGGACAAATGAAACAGGCCTTGACTGATGCGCCTTGGGGCGACTATGTTGTGATATTTTGGTGCTATATAAATAAATTGAATTGAATTGAATTGACTGGGTAACTACCCTGCGTTGGACTGGCGTCCCATTCCAGGGGAGTCGCAGACTCACATTCACTTCACGCTACAGAATCTGGGGATAAGCACCAGCAACAATAGGCCTCAGGGCCTATGTAGGACTTACTTCTTTCTTATATTTAGTTTGTCCAATTACTTATGGGCTCTGAAAATGGAGGGACAATGTATACAAATGGCCATAATTTCTAAATGGTTATGGTGATATTTTTGTTAAACCCCTTGAATTAAAGTTGACAATTTAAACTACAATCACATCTTAATTGTTTCAGGTCAACTCCATTGTGGTGGTGTAGACAGGCAACATGACAAAAATTGTGTCACCGTCCAATTATTTAAGGACATGGCTGTGAATTACCTCATGAGAAACAGACTCCAAATTGCTCTTTGGGTGTCGGATTGAGCTAGCGGTAATAACAATTACTTCATTAATGAATCTTTCTGATCATAGATGTAAATAAATAAAAGCTAAATCGATCATTTAGATGCTGTTAAATGCTTGTTTGTGCAACTTAAGCTTTCAAACAGATGTAACACACATATTTTACTGATGATGGACACACCAAAAACAAAACAAACAAACAAAAAAAAAAACAACTTTATACAGCTAAATCCAATGAATCTTAGCTGTCCATGATTTGTTTTATTTGACAAACACTTAGATTTACTGACTCCAGCTGCAAAGGTGAATGTCAGAATGGATACGCAGACATTGTGGTTAAGCAGAGATGCCGTTTTCTAATTTGGAGTCAGGAGAAGCACCAACATCCACCAACACACACTTCCATCTGTCTCTCCACCTGCTTGTGGTGCATTAATCACACCTAAACACGCACAGTGCTCTGATCGACCTGTGTACAGACGTCAACACGGGTACACACCGACTTGTGCACTAATGCCACATTCATGCACATATGCTTGTTCTTGTTCTAGAAAAGTGATTATTCATAACAGACTGTGCCCGTTTTATTTGTATACTGCACCCACTGTGGCATGCCATCGCGGGGGAAAAAAATAGAGCTCTGCGGGAAAGCTCACAAAATGATACCCCCCGCTCTGCCATACTCGTTGCTTACATGTATCATGCATCAGTGTCAGTAAATCTTTTTTGATGAGATAGCTGAATTAACAAAGTGGTCAACCTTTGTATTGAAGAGGCCAACAGGTCTGTTTAGAAATGTCCGTGACAAATGTAATTATCTTCTCCTGAAGACATCGGACTAGACCTATTTTCCATCTTCCGCATCTTCATATGGTGTGCTACCATGGTGTGAAGTTGCATTAAAATCCACCAACTGGTTTAGGAGGAGCTGCTCCTACAAAACTCATGGACAGAGGGACAGGGTGCCTCCTATAAACCCCTTCAAACATTTGTTTGCAGGGGGTATAAAAAAGTGAATATTAGTTTCAGCAAAAAGATTGTACAATTATAATTCCACAGGGAGGCATGTTCCCTTTTACAAGTGTATGATTAAAAAAACCTTTACAGGCCTATAAAACATTTGATCTGGAGAACACTTTCATGCTTTGTTTACTGCTAACAACATGAGGATTTTGCAAGTGTTCCAGAGACCAGTCCATGATTAAAACGGCCATTACAGTCAGACCCCCACCCTCCACCAGTGTCTGGCTGACATATGGCCGAGGAGGTAATGCAGATAAAGTCCTTTAAAAAGGCCTCAAAACACAGATAGTAATTTGCGTGAGATCCATGAATAAACTATCTGAAAAAATCTGTTTGGGGAATTAAGGTGCCCCATTTTGATTCTAAAATGAAATGCAAATAAATAAATAAATAAATTAATTAATGCAGCCATTCCCAAACTTAAAAATGCTGGGGTGTTATTGGCTTCAGTTAACTCTCAGTCACCGTTAAAATCATCTTGCTGATTCTTCAAATCTGCTTGAAAGCAGTAATTTATCAGAGCAAACAATGTGTCTGGTCAGGTTTGTTTCTCACGTGCACATTTTAGCCGTTATTTGCAGTGGAAAGTGCAGTGTACGTCTGTGATGTGTTCAGGACTGCTTTAAAAGATTGACAGAAGGTAGGAGGTTGAACAATGACATAATGATAAAACACAGATTCAGTAAAAATACTGAATGCATTTGGGATAATTGTTCACCATCTTTCTACAGCAAACATGAGCTAAAATACAGACATTAGGGAAAAGAAAAAAAAGAAAGAAAGAGACCTTCCAAGAAGATTTCATGTTAATTTTAACAGTGAACCAGAACTAACTGAGGAAATTTGGAAAAAGTGCATTTAACCTCTCCTTTTCCGTTTTATGTTTTAAAAGCAAAAACCAGATCATTTCAAACATGGAACACGCACACAGTCTGGTCATTTCTGTAATTGCACATCTTTACTCTTGGACTTTTCCCTCTTTTTGTCTTCTCTCTCCATCTTCCCAAGTGAGGCATTTGGTGATGAAAGCCAGCAGGTAATTCCATTTCCACTATCATAACAATGATGACGCTTTGCGCTGATTGGGCCGCACAATTGGATACAGTATCAAACAGATGTAAACAAATCCTCTATCCTGTATCATGCCTCATCCATTTCACCTCCAATTTATCTGTTATCCTACAGAGGAGACCTCACAGTTATGATATTTACTACTCTGTGGTGATTTCTGGGTAACTGATATACTTCAGTACTACAGTGTTTACATTACTGTCTGGCATTGTCAGCATCAGCACTATGACCAAACACTTTAGTCAGCAGCAGCTTGAAGAAAAATGCAAACTATTCAAAACCAAATGTGCCTTTGGAGCTTTGCCACTGGTTGGGTGGAGGGTGTGAGAGTTGGACGAAGCCATGGTGCCATTAATAACTGTTGTTATTGACCCCACAGAGAGGAAAGAGCTCATTCACTACCATGTGGTAAGATTTTTCAATCACTAATCAGATGATATTGGTAAAAGCAAATGCTGGTTTAATGATTGGAGGGTGAATTGTTGCTCGGCTTATTGTGGGCTCCAGATGCAGGCACTCGAGTGAGGATGATGTATGATAAGACAGATGTACCCACAACATGACGTTAGTTCCAAGGAGGATATGAAGTAATCAGCCTGGCTAACTGCCAAGCACTGGTCAAAAGGCAAGTGGAGCTATGCACAGATTAGACTTAGACAATCAAGATACTAAGATTCTCATCCTAACTCTCTGCATGCATGTTTCTTCTGTGCAAGTCAGCTGCACTCGGTAAATACATCGATCTGTAACTGATCGAGCAGAGCACCAACACGTTGTTGGCTCACAGTGACCCAAATCAAATTTCTCCAAAATGCTCATAAAATAAATTACATTAGTCGTCATTTGAGATTTCACGTTCAAGAGGTAGGTGAGATGGGCCAGTTGTCTGCCTGGCTGGTTGCCATCCAGGATGCGGGGTGGTTCCGTGGCGTGGTGGATGCGGTGAAGCTCGGCACCAGGGCGTGCTCCCAGACCTGACATGACATTTGAGCTACAACACTTTTCTGCGGGGCCTCACATGAACAAAATGTAGCACATGATTATGTATGTATCTGTATGCCAGGAAGTGCAGAAGACACAAGAGTCGAGGAAAAGTGACAACAGTTGGTTGAAAGTGAAGACAAACCAAGTAGAAAGACAACTGTGCACTCACAAGGCACGGCATGGCGGTAGAGGTTGTCCCGGATGGTCTGCTGCAGTTCGTGATCAGGCGAGAGCTTCTGGAAGCGCTGGTTCAGGAAGTGCTTCAGGTCCTTGTTCAGCTTGCTTCCTGTCATTGCGGACACAAACAAGACAATCTGTGGTCATGGCATCAAAACAACTAAATTTTGTTGTTAGGCATACACCCAAAAAAAAATGAAGTGCATGTTAGGGCAAAACTTCCCAATGGGGAAAAAAAACAACAACCAGAACGAGATTGTACACCGAGCTCCAACTAAATTAATTTTGACATTTCAACCAGCAAGGCCTTTCTTCAGGAGCGTTTTCCCCATAAAAACAACTAAAAATTATTCAAAACAAAGAAGCAAACAAAAAAATACAAATTAAACAAGGGCGGTGAACAGTGTATATATATATATAAACGTTACAATAGTCAAAATGACCCTTTTGTGGGTAATATACTAAAACCAAAAATATTGAGTTCTGACAGACAATTTCGGACCATGTCGTAAACTGGATTGCACAAAGCTGGTGCACAGATCCAGAAGTACTGTTCAAATTTCCAGACATTCTATGATTAAACCCAAAACCATTTAATGCTCAACTGGGGTTTAGTATTTAATGACTGATTACAAATCCAGAAGCGCACAGCGTCCCTCCCTGTCAGTCAGTTTCGGGAATGCGTTAGTGAACACAATAGATAAATGTCATCTTCTTTGGAATTCAAATTAAAATCCACAACAGCTTATAAAACATTTTGATATGAAACAACATCACAGCAATATATGCTGTGGAAAAACATTTAAAATGCTTGAAATTTTGATTTTAAATTCCTGTCTCCAACACCTCCTTTATTTAGGTTTGTTACATTTGGAAACATCGGCCTGTTGGCCTGGTAGCTTTTCTTAAACATTTTGTTACTTCCAAATCAATGCTGCCCTGTCCAAATAGTTTGATCTTAAGCTTTGGATTGGAAGGAGCTGGTCTGCCTTAGCACTTGCCTTAGTATGCTAACATACTGAGGGTGAACAAACCAAAAGTAGGTGTATCCACTCACTGAGATCTGGCCACGTCCAGGTCTTTCCACCTCAGACAACACAGCCACTGCAGTGTGGATTTTTCCAAACGCCTTCGACAGCAGTGGAAGAAGGTCATCTTTCCACAGGGAAAGGATGCTAAAGGGTGCCAAACCACATGAGCCACCTCACGTTTGGACCCGGGCGCCGCTATGCAAAGGATGATCACTTCCAATACGGTAATTCTGGAAGGTTCCACAAAAATATATCACTGTGTTTCACAGAGTTTGCTGCAAACTCTCGCTGAGACTCGATTCAGGAAGGCAGAAAACAAACAGCGGGTAATTCACAGGGAAATCTTCAAGTTTTCTCAACTATTTTTGTGATTTCTCTGTACTGTTTTGTCACCAGACAAAATCTCCAGCACAAAACTACGTACGTATTTAATGGACATTGGATTTTTGTTCTGGATTTGTCCAGCAGTCTGACGACTTTTCGTGTATACTGGGAGAGTAGCCTGTGGCCGGTATGGTGACGTCCTGCGGTTTCCCAGACTGCAGGGACTTCGGGACAACACTGATTTCCTGTGCCTTAATCGTATCCAATCCACTTCCACCGCAATATCCATTCCACAATCTGTGTGAGGACTGACCACCAAAGGCAGTTAGTTCACTGGCACCTAGCACTGAACTTAATATCCTTTTAGAACAGTGCCAGATTTGACTCTGACCCCATTTGAGGCTGCACAGTTCATAGCAAAGTGTCAAACGGCCGCACAGTTAGGCTCTGAAAAAATAATACAAAACTTTATGCTGCAGCCACAGCAATGTTTGATGCTGAGCGCGTAACTGTAATCTGTATACTTGCCATTGTCACTTGGAGGGTTAGCTGGCTGCAGACTCTCCCTCTCTTACTAGCCAAATCTAAGACTGCTAGCATCACGGCCAACACTGCGAATCAGGCCTCCCGCTGCTAGGCTATCTGCACCTCAGACACGCATTAGGGTACTGAAGGGCAACACGGCACGGAACGTGTCCGTGCGTGTGTGTCAACAACAGGCTCTGCAACGGATGTGAAAACATACCACAAACAGCAAGACAGCAGAGTGTTACTGGAGATGCTGTCGCACAAAGGAAAATAACAATTCACTGCATGAATATAGCAATGTGGCAATCTAAATTCTGTGACTATACTGCTTCAATCAACAACTAACATTCATTATACGTTATTTATTGCGCAAGTAATTTATGTACCATCATCGTGTGGCTGCTGAGACCATTTTTGGTTGTCTTGGGCAAACAACCAGGCATAAAAGGCCCTCTGTTTCCATGGAAACTGTGTGCATTTAATAAGATGATTGAGTTTGTTAGCATATTACAGAAGAGCATTCAGCATTAGCAGTCAGAATGATTGCAGGTCCATACAATTAAAAAGTAATCCAGTGTACCTGACACAGGCATGTGACTAACGCTTTTAAGTTTAATGGCAACTCCGCTTTTGCTCATCACAGACACAACAAAAGACCGGAATGATGACAAAATAAATTCATTACGGTTACATTTCTACTTAATGGATCATCAGAGTCTGGTTTACAATCAGTTAGGCTCACGCTACAATTAAAACCTCAATAGAGGCTTCACGAAAACCTATTTGGAAAACTTTTCCAATGCTGTTCTTTTAAAAAAGTAACACTTTTAAATGTTAGCAATCTTTAGGTTTCTTCTTTTTTAAAAGCACGTTACTTAATTTTGAAAGCAAAGGACTCAAATTCATGTCTTTCTTTACAACAAATATATTTGTTACTTGTTTAATTTGTTAACTGTTTACAACAGGAGGTGGCTATTTAAATGTTGCATAAGTTATTTGTGAAAATTTGTGAAAGTTCTTATTTAACTGTGTGCCACAGTGTATTGGAGGTTAAAGCAAATAATGATCAAATAATGATTTATGAAAATTTTCAGTAACTTTTTTTCTCACAAACTTCCATAAATAAAATTTTGAGCATGGATGCGATTGTCCTCAATTAAATCTGATGAGCTCAAAATGCAGACTGCATATTGAGCACATCATCATTATTTGCTTTAACCTCCAATGCATTGTGGCACACAGTTAAATAATAAGAACGTCTTCAACATCCAGTGGACCTGAATATCTATCATGGCAGGGGGGTAACTGATGAGTCCAAATCACATCTGATTGAGTTCATGGTTGTATTCAGGCAGAGTTGAGAAACAGGCTTAAAATATTTTAAGGGATTTGACATATCCCCTGTCCTGGAAACAATGTCAGGCTTGTACAGCAAAAAGAAGATGGGTGGGTTAGTCCATCCCAGTTTCATGTACACAGTAACTCGCAAACAATAAACGGAAACATTTTCTAACTCCCTAAATTAAAAGAGCACATAATGAGGATAAAGTTATTAGACGGTGGTTAACTTTGACGTATCAGATTAATCGAAATTCACGCAAAAGTTGAGACCATCATCTACGTAAGTATATGAATTCAGTGTGTTCATTAAATCATTTTCAGACCGTTACACCGTCAAATCCAGGTACCTATCATCTACAAACCCGGACTGTCAGAGGCGAAGCAATCAGAAATATCGACAAAATCTTACACCCGAGCATCGCCTGTGTACACTGCCAGTTAAAGTTAAAGCTTTGTAATGAAAGCCAGTCCCATTTGCCGTTTTCTCTCTACTACCACCTGTTGTTTCTGAGAATAACATAGCAGAGAATAAACCAGCTATAAATGTCATTTCACTGTGTTGGAGTGTGCACACCATGTGTGACGGCCCCAGGCAAAACTGTAACCAAGGCTTTACTGCCTGCCTGAGCTCTTCCTGGGAGAAACTCTGCTCCTGGACCTGTGTCATGCAGACATCACACTGTGTTTCAATCCTCACAACAAGTCACAAGCCAACACTCAGTCCAACACAGCCTGATCTGTTACTGTGCACACTATTAGAGCAGCTCTCACTCCTGGCTGAGTTTGGCGGCGAGTTTTCCCAAGTGTCGACTCTGCACAGCTCAGAGGACTTGGCGTGCCATTCTGCGTGGCTCGGCACAAGTTGGGAAAGGTCGGTTAAACTCCTACTGGTTTTGAACGTGTCCAAACTTTTCAGGAGCTCGATCGAACTCCTGGTTGCCTCGGGTTTGACTAGTGGTCAGCTTGGGCGGCTCGGAGTAGGCTCAATGTCCAATTTTCTCTGTAGCCTCCTCCAACTCACTTTGACCCTGACTGTTGGCATGCATGTCAGCATCACTTTTGCCCAATGCAGCAAAAGGAATTCTGGGTAATCAACCAGTGGAGAGGCTTTTTGACAGAATAACGTGCACCCCTCCCCACTCTCAACCTCGCATTGTTGTGTTGCATGTGAAAAGCAGCAGCTTGGTTGATTGGTGAGGGGCTTCAACGTGGTTCAAATGAATGCAGAAAACACAAAATCGCAATGTTCCCACCAAACATCAAGAAACGCTGATAAATTCAGCACACAGTTAAACTAGGTAAATTCTTTCTTCTTATAGACATTAATTATCCTGGGAGAAAAGATGCTAAGCTATGCTAACAGGCTAAACACTGCTTATACTGGATGCTTCTTCTGTGCTGGGCTTTCTGGGACTGTATGCCACTGCCTCCAGTGGTGACGTGGAACTTGGGAGGCAGGCAGACATGCAACTGCCTGTGCACATTGGTCAAGATCACACCGATGTGCAACACTACTGTAGTCTACCCAGGGTGCACACCTACCCTGTTTGCTTCAGACTTTCCAGTTTGGTTCTAGATGAACGAATGCTGCCCTGAACCAGGGTCTGGACTAAACAGACGATTTTCAGTCCAACTAAAAGAGACTGCCTCAGTCAGGGAAGAACTTTACATGACTGTGTTTGCAGCTAGTGCCTCTCACATTGCAAAGCTGGAATCTGGTCTGGCAACGGTGAAAACCTGGATGTCTTGTAATTTCCTACTTTTGAATTGTAATAAGAACATTATTGGTCCTGCCAGACAAAGACATCTTTATTGCCAATTAATATTATCTCTGGGTGACTGTGTGACACATCACATTGAAAAAGTTAAACAATCTTGTTGCGATTTCTGATCAAACACTGTCTTTAGACCTGCATATGAGAGAGTTGGCCACGACTGCCCATTTTCATTTACGTAAGACTAGAATGATTAGACCAATCCTGTTAATGGCTGATACTCAGACAATGATTCATGCTTTTGTGTCCTCTAGACTTGATTACTGCAAGTATTGTGTTTTTAGCTACCCCAAAAAAGTACAAGATGTCTTCAGATGATTAAGAACACAGCAGCTGGAGAGCTGACTAGAACTACGAAGTCTGATCAGGTGACTCCTGTTTTGGCCTCCCGTGAGTGGGCGAGTAGATATTAATCCTTTATCTCCCAGTGAAAATTTAGTTTACAATGTCTCTTCCTCCCAGGTTCTCTTTACTTGCCTCTGTAACAATGCTCACACTCAACTCCCCAGTAGTGCCCAATACAAGTAAATGGGACTTGGATATCAGCATCAGTGCAACTATGATGGTTGTGGAGAAAAACCTGTTTTTCCTGTGGTCTCTAAGGGAAGGGCATGCCTGGAATGTGCACGGTTCTCCCCATCAATCACCCTTGACTAACACAAAAACAATCTGTGGTCCACCTCCCGACCGCAGGGAAGCATAGGGTTTCAATCACAGTTATTGGTAAAAGCAATTAAAGCCCCTATCTCACCGGGCTTGCAACCGATTTACAACAGAGACAAACGGCCAATTGTCTAATTCTGCACTTGGTGGCAATGCAGTCTGAAAATATTCTGTAAGCAGTCTGAATCAATATCCACATTCCCAAAGTAGTTGCTCGTGTCGCCGTCAGTCGTCTGAAGATTTTCAACATTTAGTTGCCTGGGAGTCCTCAGTGGACCTCATCCCGGTCG
>OMMV01139192.1:8994-24220 GCA_900302635.1 Chatrabus melanurus
ACTATTAGTAATTATTAATTCACATACACCTAAAAAATTTTTAGAGTGGACTATATTGAGACGTCTGCACACAGAACTAAGACCGTGTGCATGGTCACAAACCAGTAGAGTTCATACAACCCTGCTCAAAAGTTTGGAAACACCAGACTTCTTGTCTCCTATTGTCACATTAATAAAGTCTTAATAATGACAAAAGAAGTGAATTCAAAATCTCTCATATTGAAGAGCTTTGAAATAACCACATCATGGTTATCAATTGAAAAAAAAAAAAAAAAAGTTTGTTCATATTGAAAAATAAATTGTGGAAGAGGGGTGTTGAAGTAACATCAATGGATGATGTCACATCCTGTGATCCTGCAGCAAAGCTCAAACGTTTTACAAGGCCGTATTTGTTCCATCCTTTCATTACTAGTATTTCAAGTTATTTGGTTTTAATTTTGAGATATACGGTGATTGTTTAAGTGACGTTAGTCGTGTGGCCTGTTAGCATTAGCCCATGTTAGCTGGCAGAGGTCTCACCTGCATTGGCTAAAGCTAATTAAAATAACACCCTGTGTGATAGACATTATTGGGTGTTTAAGTGGATAATAATAAAAGCAAATATATTTATTGAGCACAGAATTGATGTTTGTGCAGAGAGAAAGGTGCATCGTGTGCGTCATCTCACCTCTTCCAGTGGCCACAAACGCAGCCAAAATAATGAAAGTATTTACTTCATGTGCACAAATTAATCAATCCGTGGAAACAAGTTATATGTTGTGTGCATGCAATAAGATTTTCTGCGCAGTTTTTTTTCTATTTTCTCATCTCTGACCACTCCAACACTCCATGTGTGCCCTGGAATTCAGGTCCTTGAAATTTTGGCAGCTTTACTGTATTTAAACATTCTTTTGGCTGCTCTTATTTGGATTTAGACAGAAACATGGATCTCCTCCTCACACAAAGTCTGTATGGAGGTCTGGTGCACTTTGGCCACAGGTTAGTGCATCATTATATTTTTATTTTGGCAGCGACTATTTTACAAGTGCAAATGAGTCCATCTGTCTGTGTGCGTGTGCACATGTACGGCCCTCTATGTGTCTCTCTGCTTGTAATAACATCTATGGCGCACCACACAACGCACGTTATGATGTAATATAGGAAACACGGCAAAACCTCAACATGTGGTACTGCCCATGGGTGTGAAAATGTGAAGCGTGTGTGTGTGTGTGTGTGTGTGTGTGTACCTGAGGCTCAGAGTCTTTCTCGGGCATGGGTCCAAAGTGTCCTTCGATGCGTTCCTTCTGGTCAGCATTGAGGGAGTTGACCCAAACCAAAGCCTGGTCATACACTGCATCATGCAAAGACTGCAGCTCCTGCTCTTCAACACCCTCCACCTACATACACACAAACAATCCTCACTCATTTTGTTCCAACAACTGGACAACACCCAAAGATATTACAATTAATAATAATAATACAATTCATTACATTTAAGAAACTGCAGTAAAATGTTTTTTTCACATATTAATAACCATAGAGCTAATCTAGGTCACCCCTTGACTGACAGACACCGATAGACATTATTTTAGCTCTTGTCCTGCCGTCTTTATCTCGGTCTTTCTGCTTCAGGTGATCATACCTTAACATCCTCCAGGTATTCTATATCGGCAGTATTGTATCCATCCCTCTCACTGTGCTGAATGACTTTGAACCTCCGTCTGCCAATGGTGTCCACGACCGACCGGCCATCTGAGAAAAACTTCACATTCCGGATCTCCAACAGGCACCCGTAGTCTGCAAACCTGCAGCCAGGACCAAATGTCAGAGCAGAAGGTGAGGTGTACTTATAGAAGTGGTGAGAGGGTCTTACAGCTAACGGAAACACAATCTCAGCACTGACCCTTTGAGGTTGTCTCCAAGACACATGCCAAAGCAGTTGGTTCCTGTCTCCATGCATCGGCGAATCATCAATCTGTAACAGGGCTCGAAGATATGGAGCGGGCACGGTACAGTGGGGAAGGCCATGGTGCACACAAATATAGGCACATTCTTGTTAAGACTGAAGAGAAAGAAGAAAAATAAAGAACGTGTCATAATGTGGTGTACAGGAAGGTCGCGGTACAAGGACCGTTCTAAGACAGACTCATGTTCCTGCCAAGGTCCTCAGTGCTCCGAGGTACTTTTTCTTTTTTTAAGAAAAGCAAGCATGACAACAGCAGTACCAGCCAGCAGCATTTTCCCTTGAAGCATGTAACTTGCCGTACTTTTTTTTAATATAAATTTGACAACCTACAGGATCTCCAGGAGTAACAAAAACTACAAGACTCATTTATTGTTTTGGTTCATTCAGCTACATTTTAGTCTAAACATTCCGTGTGCTGGTAACCGCTTAGGGCTTGGAGAGCAAAAATGGAGATGAATGAGTGAGTTCGTCCAGCCCAGCCAGCGTGTGTAAACAAGAACTCAGAAACAATAAAGATTATTATGTTGTAACTCACCAAATTAAGATAACTAATGAGGACAAACTCCATTGCTTCTGGTTAACTTTGATGACACAGGTGTACCGCCCACCCCTAAATGTTATCACATTATCCAACAATGGATCAAATCGACAGTTTTCTGCATATCATGCAGTCCTAGTGCACACCTCTGCCAAGGGACAACACACCCTTCAGCCATATTAAGGCCAACCCATATTCCAACCATTCAAACATTTGGATGATCTACAATTTATTTCATTTCACAAGAAACTGACAAAAATGTAAGCAAATAAATAAATAAATAATAAATAAGTACTGTCCCACAACAGTAGGTACACAAACTTGTATCAGCCTTCAGGAATGTGACACTTTATGCCTATTACGATGTCGTTTAGGAGGTCAGCGTATCATTTGGAGTGACGTGCATTTGCTAGGTTAGTAGGTCAACCAATGGCACAGGGTATTCACAGAGTGTCCATAAGCCACTAAATACAAGTCTTAAATTATGAGCTTTGACAATAGAACACACATGATGACGGAGAAACCAGCAACCTTCACAATAACTGGACATAAAAATGTCGACCCAAACTTACTTTGAGAGCTCCGCCATCTCCTCCCAGTGAATTTTCTGTCGTTCCATAAGATCGGCAGGAAAATACTTGGATATCAGCTTCTCCATTAGTTCGGTTTTACAGTACTGCCTCTGGACCAGGTACTGGAGAAAGACAGTGACTTTTACTAAAGAGTTAACAACAAAAATAGTTTGTTTCTCATATGTTCATGAAGACAACCTTTGAGGGCCAAAAATACTGGAGGAGGGTTGTAATTATTCTGTGTGCGCTTCTGGAGTTGGCTTGGTTCAAACTCTGAGCTGACTTGAAACACACCGACCTCAATAGAGGCGCATCTCAAGGATCACTTTGAACTCAGGTTTACAAAAATCGGTGCACACCTTAAAATCTCCAATTTGTGTCCAATAGTTTGGGAAAACTATACTTCACGTTTATTTCATGTAATCACATCAAAATTAATCCATTTTTAGGCTTATTGACATAAAAATGTTCTTTAATTTCAAAGTGAAAAAAAAAAAATCCACAACATGATCTAAATTTAGTCAAAATATAGAACACAAAATAATGCAGTGTAAAATTACACAAATCCTTCAATGTGTGAAATAATCATCTTATTTTTAGCCATGCAGATTGAAACAAGTCAAAGGACGGATACAAGAATATTTGCAAGTAATCAACATGAAATCAATAAGAAATTAAAATACTAAGAAACAGTATTTTTTAAATTGAATTTCAATCATATTGTAGTAATTTGTTTTCACTTTGATATTAAAGTGCATAAATTAAATCAGCAAAAGAAGCCTGATTGTTGTGTGTGTGTGTATTCTTGATTTACATTGTTATTTTCATGATTGTGGGGAAAAAGATGCTGTGAAAGAATTGTAACAGTTAAAATATGAACTAATTGCCGGGGCTTTGCATGCCACTGCACATTGTGATCAGCCTACAGATAAGTTTTCCCACATTATTACAGTGTTACAACAGAGAATAGTTTGGGTTGTGGCCTCATGTCTTTTTCACAGGCCGGTGATTTTCTGCAGTACTCTGACTGCAGGCTTTGATTTGTGTCACACTGCATTGTGTAATACACATAACACTGTTATGCAGCTCACAGAGTGCAGGCGGTTGTTGCTTCCAGGGCTTTTCATGTGTGATATAACAGTGTGATGGAGTGCGACGCCACGTACCTCAGACAGCTCTTCTTTACAGAGTGGACACTTTGGGTTGTGGTCCAGACATCTCTCCAGACACTGAAGACAGAAGGTGTGACCGCACGGCGTCGTCACCGGCTCAAAGAAGAGTCTGGAATCATACAAACACAACCGTGGAACAAAGATTCCGTTACTGAATGAGTCCTTGTAACCAGACTGTTCCCCTCAATTTTATTGGCCATTTTTCTTTATGAATATGACAAAAAAGGAACTTTATATGAATTAGATAATATTAGTGTACAAGTACACTATACAGTGTTGTTCACGTCTGATTAAGCAGATATGAGCAAAGGCAAACTGCTTTTATTGCCTTCTTACAGACTGTATGTCTGCATTTTCTAACACAGCATATAAGACATATTACGGCTGTCATTAGTACTTCACACAACGGTATTACCAAGTTTTGCTGGACAGAGCAGAGTGAAGAGCTTTTATGACATGTTGGTTGGATGATGTGATATTGAACGCCAATCACCAGCTGCAACGCTCACTTTAGCTACGTCAATGGCAGAGTATGTGGAGAGCGAGCTAGCCCGCTCTCTGTCCACGTGCGTTACCCGTACGTATGTAGCAGGGGTGTGCATCTCTCCCTTATAAAACGACCCAATACTTATCTAGATACATGGGCTACAATACCATTCAGGAACGATACTTTTCATTATGGAACGATTCGATTTGGTACGATATGATACAATTCTTTGTTTAATGTAGACATTCATTTTCCATGAAAAATTAGAATACCGTATTTGGCCGCTTAAGCGCACTGGGCGCTAAATAAATTGTTTATATTGCGCATACATACTTAGAAATCATTGCATGCCGGTCTCGCTTTGACACAAAGCTTTGGTTCATGAAGCAATGAAAATTGTGACAGAAATAGCGAGCAGTATGTTTGAATTTCATTCCTTTTTTTGGAGATTCCATGTTTACAAAGACATCTGGACAACCAAACTTGAGAAACTATTGTCTTCCTAATGACATGTTTCTGGAATTTGAGCGCGGGACTTGTTTTGACACAGGAAATGAAACAAGGCTTCATGCGGGCAATGAAACCTGGTTTATTTACGACATCGACTCAGCTGAGGAACCCTCCCGTCTTCTGAAACTGAAATAAAACACCGGAAAAGGATAGGTTTCTGTCCGTTAAGATTATGTTTTGATGTCAACTATTGCTGTGAATGGCGCGAATCAAGCAATCCGGGTGGCGTGTTTTGATCCAGAAATGGTCCTGGATGCTGGAAATAGCATCAGGCACCCTCCCCAGAGGCCACACAAAGTGCGCTAATTAATTGACCAGTTCATAGTATATTTAGTTCCATTCAGGGGTCTGTGTATCAATGTAGTCGTATCTATTACATTAAAATCGATTTTTGATATGCATCGGTTAATTGTGACATCCCTACTTGCTAATGGTTTCTTTGTTATTTTAAAAAAAAATTTAGGTTTTTTTTGGTCAAAATGAAGGTATAAATGTCCTCTAGTTGTTACATGTTTTAGACAAGCATGTTGTAGAATGCTCCTTAACAGGCCTTCAGATTTAATCATGAGTCAAGTTTAAAGGAAATCTCACCTCATACAAAGAGGACATTCCAGGTCTGCAGGGTCCAAAATGCCACCAACATCCAAGGATGAACCAATCCCCTCTCCTGGCTCTAAAGAGAGAGTATCAGAGAAATAGTTACAGTCAAGAGAAGCTAATAATGTTCAACAAATGACATTTTTAGTTCCAATGTGTGTGTTTGTCTTATGTTGAGCATAAGTGGCTGATTGAATTCCCTTTTGCGCTTATGGTCATTAACACACACAAAATCCTCATTTACATACTGCTGTCGACGCCCTGTTACCACCCATTGTCATGTGCACAATTATTCTTCGTAAATCACCCTCAAAATGTTCGCCAACCCAACGTTCAAACGTCTGGAATGCACACACAATTTAGCACTCGTTATATGTGATCTTAGTATATCAGACCCATAATATTTTAATGGCCGCATGTTTGGCATGGAAATAAATAAATAAAAATGTATGAGTATGATAACTTTATTTCAATAAAATTAATTATAACCTGTCATTTTTGTTGCTTTTTTCTTTAATATTACTAACATTTTGATAGATATTAAGCTGTTATTTTGAAAAGTAGGGGCTGGCTGTTTGTGCTTCTAAAGTAAAGTGTGAGAAGTTTGAGAACCAGTACTTTAAACACGTCATTAAAGTGTGAAAGCCGACGGCATCATTTTTTTCTAAACCTTAAATAAAAATAAAGCCACCATACTTGACTTCTAAAAACATTTGGGTGTTGAGCAAATTCAGGTTTAACCTCCTGAATGCAGAGTTTTACATATGACCGTGTGCTTGAACTCACCAAACTTAGATCTCTTCTGATCACTGCTCGCTTCCTCTCCTCCCTCCTCATTTATGCTCCTTCGTTTCCTTTTGAGGAAGAAACAATGGTCCAGCTTCCTGTCCTCTCTCTCTCCTTGACCTCTGACCTCACAGCACTCTGACCTCTCATATAAGTATTGTGGGTCGATGGGTGCAGGACGAGTGAAGGCAAGACTCGACTGTGGCGAGAACTGACCAGGACTAAGTGTCTGAGAGAAGGAGAGATGCAGATGTAGACGTGAGTGGAGAAGAGAGGACCTAAAACCTCTCGTTGTTTTTAACCAGCAGAGTGAGGACCTTTCTGACCTGGGAGGGTGCACTGATGCTGCTTTTGATGTTTGCTCTGGAAGACAACGTGTTGAAAGAGTCTAAGATGTGTTCAGGGACCTGATCTGTAACTGGAGCCAACAGATCACTGAGGAGCTGAAAGAAGACAGGAAACAGTGATTTGATGACTCACTATTCTCATAATGTTTGCACATCTGTTTGTTGTGTTACGAAGAACTGTAAATGGAACAATAAGTAACCTAGTTTAGTTCTAGTTGGCATGCAGTAAAACTATCTTATGTAAATAACATACAAACTAGAAAGAAGTGCAAAACCGATGTGATACATGATGTTAAAGCTGTTAAAGAAAATAGCTGAATGATGTTTAGTTCTCTGAGAAAACTTTGCATGACGACTACAGAGGACTTCTCAGGGTAAGAGCGGGCAACAGTGTTTACCTTGTAAGCCTCAGTCTTAGCCAGTCTGCAGTCGGGCTCAATGGACAGACAGATTAAGTACTGGGTCAGAGCTTCCTCTGTCCTCCCCAGTGCCAGCAGGGCCTGAGCCTTACGAACACGGCCCTGCAGACAGCGGAAACATGCATAAAGTCATATGAAAACGACAACTGGCTGGGGGCTTTTTATGTTTTCTTACTGAACTAAGAGACTGTGATTATGATTCTTCTTCTAATCAATATGGTATGTGTGACTCTTTGTACCTTAGACCAGTGAGGCATCAGTCTGCAGGCCGCCTCAGCATCTCTCAGAGCCTTTTCATACAGTTTCAAACTAGAGTGGATCTGGGAGCGGTTACTGAACAGTATGTGGTCCATGGGTGCTGAGGAAGACAGGAAGAGAACAGAACAAATTCTGGTAAAATGGCATGAACATATTCTTTATGGCTGTAAATTTTTTAAAAAAACAAAACCATTTTTTCAACTAGAAGCAGTGCGTAAAGCCCTGCAGGTGGGATGTCCCAGGGTGGAAGAAACACGAATCAACCTTTTTTTTTTTTTTTTTTTCACAGAAACAAAACAATCCTTTTTATCTTTAAACAAAGCAGACAACCGTTTCACGTCCAACTGCAGATCGGTTTTTGAAATGCATCAACAATGTAAGACTCTTTGACTTATGCCCTCAAAAGCAGATTTTACTGCGAGGACAAAGTTTTGAGTTATATGAGACTAAATATTTTAAAGTGGATCACTTTCCACATTACAAGACATCTTATGAAAAAAACCAGTTGCCTTACAAAACCCTGCAGCGCTATCAAGGTCACCCACATTCTAGGTTTCATAACTAGAAGAACTTATGCAAATGTTGCAGTAAGGCCGAAGGGAATCCGAGGAAACACTTTCCCTGCAAAGTACACAGCTAGCACATCAAATTAAAAAAGAAAAAAAAGAAAAGAGTGGCACTAATGAAAAGCTCCCAGAGAGTAAAATAAAAGATTTCAAAACAGCTGAATTAAAAAATAAAAAAAAGAAGATTAAGTCGTCTATGGGTTTATATTATAAACAGATGCATTATCTGGTACAAATTTAATACAAATAAGCATAAAGGTTGAACAAAAGACACCATCTGATTTTTTTCCCAACAAATACACACACATAAGCGCGCATAAATTAACTCCTTCAAGGTTTAATAATAATAATTTTATATAGCCCTTTAACACTATACAAATAAACAAATTACGTCACAAACTAAAACAAAACAACACAATACCAATAATTTAAAAAATAAAATAAAAAATACATAAAACCTGAAATAAAACACTTAACAATAAAAATTTCCCGCAATCAATGATTATAGGCAGCCGATAACAAGTGTGTCTTTAGTCTAGATTTGAAAATGTTGATAGAACTCCACTGCTGGCAGTTTGTTTCATAGCAATGGTACCCGAAACGCAAAAGATCTACCATCTGCTGACCTACGTTAAACCATACATTAAACCTACATTAACTCCTTGAAGGCTACAGCTTTACTCGTACCCAGAACTACTACATTTAATCTTATCCTCAACGTAATCTGACCTATTGTGCAAAATTGATTCTTCTTCTATTAAATTTAAATGTGTTTGAAGTTTCATGTTAACTACATGCTCCTGCTCCACCTCTCCTTTCCATTTAAAGCAACATGCACAGAAACAGATCGTTTTAGAATTTCTTAGAAATGTGACTGTTTTTTGGAGCGGTATGGGGCATTTTTTTCAAAATGTTTTTAGGACACCTGGTAACCCATATTAGCCCCTTTAAAACCCTGTGTGTGACACCTGTGTGTGACACCTGTGTGTGACACCGGATAGAAGTGTACAATATCATCAATAGATTTACCTCCAAAAAAAATCTGATTACTACATGCGCGCACACGCACGCAGCGAGAGAGCGAGCTGCTGGCCTCTAGTTTCACCTTCCTTGCTAAAGGGCCAATCACTCTATAACGTTCACACCAGCGTGTGGTGAACGCAGGGCAAAGTCGAGAAAATTGGCCAAACGTCAGCAAAATTCACGTTCCCGGAGTTTGGTAGCAAACCTCAAATGCAGTACGGCGTTCCACAACATGGTGCTAGCGGAGCCCAGTTGAGGCCGGCGTTAGGCAGCACTCCATTAGAACAAGGGGGACTTTTGCCAACATGGCAACGTGCGGGTGCTGACAGGGCGAAGCAGCAGCCAGCGTAGACGATCGCACCAGTAACTTAGGCTAGTGGAGGCTAGTGGATGCTAACGGAGGGAACTTGGTCGTAGCGGAGATTAACTTTCTCTAACAGTCTCCAACGTATCCAGAGGTACGTCGGCAAACGCAGAGGAATTTTAAACATGTTGAAAAATTTTGGACGCGGTCGACGTTCATCGGCGGAGGCCAGCGGCCGCTAGTGGACACCGGCGTTTGCAAATAGGTTCGTCTACGTTGGCCCAAACGTCTAGGTGAGATTGCGCCTTAAGCAGCACCTCAAATCAGTGATTCACTCTTCATGCACACATATACGTTACTTGAATGAGAATTACATCTGCTCACAAGTCACATGACAAAACTAGAAAGGCACTTAGTGCATACTGATAGGATTATAAATGCCAAATCCATCATTTCCTCCTCCAGGAGGATGGTCAGGACACTCACCTTTTCCCGACCAGACCTCTGTGACGTCATCAAGCAAGAATGATAAATAAAAGAGATCAATGGAAAACCAATCTTGCAATGTCAAAGAAACGAAAGAAAGGGATGTACAGGAAAACTTTTGACGCAAATCCAAACCACTGCCAGTATTTCTCTCACTGATACTTGACCCAAGGACCATCTCCTCACAAAATGTTTAAATCTGCGCTACTTTTTGAGATATGTTGACTTGAGCTGCTTAATGTGTCACGCAGGCAGACGGGGTGACCACATGACCTAAACCATCGGCTGGCAGAGGCAGTGAGAAAATTAATTGTTTTAGAACAGTTTTCCATTAGGAATACTGCTTTGCCAGGCTGAATAGTACACCGCACTGCCAGATTATACAAGTTCCTGTCCATGTTGACTTTGCTCATGCCAAACCACTGACCGTGCGCTTTTGTTCTAATCATCAAGTTAACCAAGTGTTCCAGTTGTAATTTTGTGCCTTTTTTGATAACAGTCTGACCAAACTGAGACAGTCACTTAATTTTGGTTTAATTACCCTTCAGTCAAATATGTTAATGTGGGTCACTACAGAGCCACGTGGTACAGTAGACGCCTCATTCACCAAGCTGTACCCGGTGACTTTTACAAATTTAACACAGTGCTTCTAACAAATACCAACTTCATGGCCAAGAAAACTTTCTGTACTTCTCAGAGAATACCAACATGCGTCTCAACTGTCAGTGAAACAAATAACTTTAAACTTACACAGTTGGCCAATAAAGCGACGGAGCCTCACCTTCATAACTCGCTAAAGTCAAATGAGCTCAGGTTTCCAGCCATAAAAGTCTCCTGCCTGTGCCAGTGGGCATTCTCCAACATTAGACACGTCAGCCTTTGCTCAGATAAATTCTCCCAAATTCAGTTTACCCAGTTTAAGATTAGAGTCCAACCACTGCTTCCACAGAAATAGATGCACTAGACCCGTGGTTTTTTCTGGGGACAATTTTTCAAAAATGATAAACTGTCACAACACAATTCACAATAGGCCTTTGGTGAATTTGTGCATAACTGAACATACTGACCATTTTTCCTGCCATTTCCAAATCACCTTATTATCTTGAATAAGCAAACCAGCCATTTGAAAGATGTACGTTTGATAAATCACAATTCTGTTTTGTTGAAAACAATTACACATTAAGTCTATATTATTATATCCACTTTGTCACGGTATAGCGAGCCGTCCGCCACTGAACACGCCCACCACTGACTGCCGTACTTTTCACAGTTGGCTCCGGGGATAAACAATATGTGGCGTATTTTCACCGGGGAATTTGTTGCGTCATGCATTTTTCACACCCACTTCAATTTGACATTGTCCAATCTGCCACTGTCCTTTTATAGTCATGCATTGCGTTTCTCTGGCTCCTCATTATCCAATGATACAGGATCAGCATCTGCAGCGACGCATCACTAACGCTATGACCAACAGCGGCTCCACAAAGCTCCCGCGAGCAGAACAGTCCTCACTGGATTTATTGCACTTAGACATTTCTTAGACTTACTGAAGATTTCTTCCTGTGCTTTGCATGGGTTAATGCTGCTACTTTTTAAATGGGAAAGTAAATGCATTTTGCTCAAGTTAGCAGGCTCATTTTTTCCTCTCATCGGTAAAACAAACAGAATGTACACTAGCCTTTCATTCTAGATGCATCGTTAAAAGTATGATAATCAGAACAATACATACATTCAGTACCATCACAAACATGCTTCTTGTTCAAAGTTTTTTTGAAAAGTTCATGCCTATAATCACAACAAGTGGGCCTGTGTGTAAGTGCAGCTATTGTTGTCAAACAGCCGATCAATCGGAACAGACCACAATCAATTAGTTAATGGTTAACCACATCAGGTTTATTCCATGCCAAATCTCATTCAGCACATTATGTGCAATTTGCTTAGCTAATGTCATGGGTGTGCCTGCTGGAGAATGCATTCCAGTATGTTGCTCAACAGGAGAGCGTAATGTTCATATCGGATGCAGCGTTCATTCCATTTCCGTGTTTTGACTTTATTTTTGTGAGAAAAGAAAATCCCACTGCACACTTGTATGTGCTTGTGACAGCAATGTGTCGCAAAACGCTTTCCTTACTAAGGACTGTTGCCATTGTGCTTGCTCATGGGGTGGGTAAGGTTAGACCTTACCCTGGTGAAGGGCCTTGGGGCGACTATGTTGTGATTTGGCGCTATATAAATAAATTGAATTGAATTGATACTTATCCAGAATGATGATAATGTCGTGCATTCATGATTTCTGTTCAACAGACACTGGTATCCTTCTTGTGGCACTGGCAGCCTGTGGCACCCCAATGGCAGCCTGTGGCACCCCAATGGCAGCGTGCGGCACCCCAATGGCAGCCTGTGGCTACAGTTTAGCAATATGCCAAAAATATGATTTCAATATTTTTGTTTATATTGATCAATATTGAGATTTATCATGATAAATGCTGCCAGTTTGAAAAGTATGCTGATAATGACTGAAACCTTAAAAAACAGGATTCATTAGATCAATTTTATAATATAGTTATTATTAACAAAAACAGAATGTAAACATTTGCCTTAACAAAACAAGTTAGCTTGTCTTGGAACATTAAAATAATGTAAATAAAACTAAAAGCTGATACCTTTTCAGGCAATGAAAAAAATTTACGTTTCCTGACTTGGTTGGTACCAAATGAGATATTTTTGCAGACCTTAATCTACGCTTGGATGCGTTTGAGATATCCTATTCATTTCCATATAACTAAACTGACATGTTACAGCAAGCTATATTATTGAGGTACCTCTTAGAAAAATATTCCAAGTTAATTTAGGTGCCCTATGGTAGCAGCAGCGTATATGTAGAGAGCTTTTACTGTGAAAAGTCAGCACGGAAGGTGCGTATCTTTAGCCTTGGGAGTTGCTTGACGGGTAGTTCAGTAGTCAATTTTTGCTCATATCAGTTCATACCTCCGTGTCTTTATTTTGTGCATTTTGTTGCACTATAACATTAAGCTCAACTATAAACCTTGGTGACATTCCCTTTTTTAATCAACAATTTCCTCAGCTTTGGAGGATGATGAGAGTTAACTTTCACAGTCACTTTTATACCCAGTTTCACTCTTTTTTTCCCCATTCCCAGAGCTTTCTTCACCGCTCTGGTAGCTAAAACACTGCTCTGTGGCATGCATTTTGATGTGCAAGCCAAAAACTACGTACCGAGTGGCTCACGTTTATTTCTGCTGTGTAATAGGTTGTTAGATGTGTCCATGTCGAGTAAAAATGTCCAAAGCTTATCATCGTTATCGAAATAAATTTTATCGCAATCACTTAATCATCTATCCCTACCTGTGGCACCCCAGTGGCACCCCATAGTATAACATTATAGAAATAATGTGCTTTCAAAATAATATTAAATAAAAAGGCCTGAGGCCTTGACGGCCCACGGGATAAAAGCACTGGAACTATCTGAACAATTGAAACATTTTTTTGAAAGATTTATACGAGGACCTCAGAGACAGATATAAGGGGATAAAGCAGGAAACATGCATGAAAAAATTTAAGGGGGAGCTGAGCTCGTCAGTTTTGGCAGGCAGGTAGAGAGACCTGTTTTCACTATTGTCAAGTGTCAAATGTTACCAACAGTATTGCAACGACTAGAGATTTGAATGATATGAATGCACTTAAGATGATGGCAAATTATTTGCTGGTCATTTTGAGCTTTGAATCATCTCTCTATCACCATTGATAGTTGAATTTTTACTGAAATTGTTTCTCTTTGGGTATTTTTGGTCTGACCTCAAACTGACCTTTGACCTCATTTAATAAAAGCACATTGCGGAGGATGTCAAATAGTGTGCTGATGCTTTTGATATTCTAATCTTCTTTGTAGCATCCATGACTGGCAAGATATGAAAAATGTGCTTTTCTGGGTATATTTCTGATGACCTTGGCTTTTGACCTGACCCTGAAAAAAAATGCTCAGTAGAAGTTAACTACCCCTAAAACATTACCAAGAAGTTTGATGGAAATCCATGAACACTATTTTGTTAAATAAATCTGAACAGGGATTTCCTCCTTTGATCCCATGTTATTTTTTGAACCCAAAAAGACTTAATTTATGAAATAAGTTAGCATCAAGCAATATTCATGCGTGATATGCCAAACAACTTATTTGCCATAGGAGAATTCAGTAATAAACAACTTGGGAGATAAACCCTGAATATATGCGCAGTAATGAACATAACTAATTACATTAATAAGTTAATATAAGTTCATTATTCAGTTGAAATTTTAAGGATAACATTTCTGTCCAAGACGAATGCAATAATAAACAAATCAGGAGATAAACTTGCTAGATCTGGAAACTAATAACCTTAACGAGATATGGTAATCTTTAACTTATTAGAAAATGACCATTATTCAATTTATCAAAAATCCGCTCTGTAATTTTATAGGCATTGGCCCTGAGAACATGTATGCCAAGTTTGGTGACGAAAGCTGGAAAACTGATAGAGGAGATAGGTTTTGAATATCCAGTCAAATTTAATGAATTATCCTAATTAATTTACTAATTAAACAAGATATCAAAAAAGCAGCTCAGTAATTTCATGGACACTGGCCTATGGAATATTCCTATCAAGTTTGATAAAGATCCGATGAAAATTGAAAGAGTAGATATACTTCAAAGAAATTGTGAACCGCGGACCGACAGGCAGACTGAGGGTGCGGTCACATTCAAAGACTAAACGAATCAGACTTAGGTGATCCAGACTTTTCTCCACAGGGGGCAAAATCCACAAGCAGACGGCCTCGGTCACACTACCAAGTGATCAAACACGCCAAAGGCAAAACCCTTGCTGGCGATACGTCACCACGTCGTCACGCCTACCGTGACGCAATCAAAAATCGTCTGCTGTACTCCAGTCCCGCCGGAATGTATACATTCGTCGGACCAGATCTCTATCAAACACTCGGTCTCCGCGTCGGACCAACGGGCACCCTTGCTAGGCATTTTCTCCTTCGTCGTTGTTGTTGTTGTGTCGTCTTCTTCGTCTTTTTCAAAATGTGCTCCGTGGTAGCTGGCGCATTACAATACGTAAGCGGCGCGTAATAACACGTCATCTCTCCTCCTTTACGTGGGCGGTCACGCAATCGTGCTGAATTTCCCGGGCCATTTGGCCCACCTCCTCTGAGCC
>OMMV01139310.1:0-11421 GCA_900302635.1 Chatrabus melanurus
AATTTACTTATGATATGCAGAAATCATAATTCCTCCAAAAATCTGCCTCATGAAATTTAAGAGGTTTTAGAAGAAGAAGAAAAAGGTCCTTTATTGTCATTGTACATACAACAAAATTTGTCCTCTGCATTTAACCCATCCTAATTACAGTTAAACACAGTCCAACCACTAGGAGCAGTGGGCCAGGGACCAACTCCAGATGTAGAGACGCTGCCTTGCTCAGGGGCAGAGAAAGGAGCAGACCCTAACGTGTGTTTTTGCTGGTGGGAGGAAACTGGAGTGCCTGGAGGAAACCCCACGCAGACACGGGGAGAACATGCAAACTCCACACAGAAAGGAACTGGGCGTGGGTGGAATCGAGTCCCCAGACCGTCTTGCTGTGAGGCAAGAGTGCTAAGCACTGAGCCACCGTGCTGCCCACGGTGTAGGAATTTACTATTTTCCAACAGACAGACCACTCATGAGTATGATCTAGCTGCATTTTTCAAGATTTGACAGGCATGAACAATATGTAACAAATATAAGAGTGATGTGGAAAAATTTCACATACTGGACTGCATGGGATTATGGGAAATGATGTCCAGTATTAAACGCTAATGCCCTTTCCTATCACATGCCTGCACATAGCTCTGGGGAATAGGGATAAAGACGGGAACGCAGCCAATATGTCATTAAACAAATTAGCAGAAGGGGTCTGTGTGCTCTAAGTCAATATTACAATTTAGCACCGTCCTCCTACCATAGCAATTTAATCCACAGGGAAAGGAAATAAATCTGTAGGAATGCATTTCAAATCCAAATTACGCTCCATTCTGTTAATCAACCATACAGACACAGCAACTTCAGCAGGAAGATCGATCTGTTCCAAACACACTCAAAACGTCAGGCTTCCACACAGCGTTAAAGTACTTCAAAACATCAGTTACGTGGCCAACTTTCATTTCAGCTCAGTCATAACCGCTGCAGCACAAAGTTCCAACACTAGGCTCTTAACTAATATCAAGAGAGAAATTTTTCAAACTTTTCAAAACAATGTTTCTTTTAAAAATTCTCACTGTAACTTTTGACGGGTAAAAATGTCGATATGGGTAGTGGAGGGATATATGGATGGAAACATTGACACAGATCTGCTCCAAATCCAAATGGATTCTTCCCTGACCCATGTCCCACTGCTCCACCAGATTTCATGAACAAAGGGAAAAAAAGTAGATTTGCCATGAACCCATTAGCAAATAAACAGACGGGGGGGGGGGAAAAAAACCTCAACATCCCTGCAGGGACCTAGCTTGAAATTAATTTTGCGAGAAGTCCCACTGTCCATTGGAAATTTTATTCCTTTAGCCTAATCTGGGATTCCATGCTTACAAAGACATTTGGACGCCCAAACATGACAAACTATTGTCTTGCATTTTAAAATGACACATTTTCTGGGATTTGCGTGCGAGACTCTCTTTGACGCAAGCTTTGGTTCATGAAGCAATGCTTCGTGCGCGCAATGACACCTGAGAGAGAAATAGCGAGCAGTGTATTTGAATTTCATTCCATTATTGGGGGATTCCACGCTTACAAGGACATATGGACACCCAAACTTGATGAAATATTGTTATGCATTTTAAAAGACACGTTTTCTGGGGTCTTGGTAGGACAGGTTTCAACAAAGCTTCATGCGCCCAAAGGAACCTGGGATATTTACGACATCGACTCAGCTGAGGAACCCTCCCATGTTCTGAAACTGAAGTAAAACCCTGCAAAAGCTAGGTTTCTGTCTGTTTAAAATTATCTTTTGATGCCAACTATTGCTGTGAATGGCGCGAATACAGGTGGCGTGTTTTGGACCCCCCCCATAGGCCCCACAAAGACCCCATGTACGCTAATTAAACGCTCCAATATATGTTTACTTTATCCCTTCAATTTTTCACATATTTTATGGACCACAATGGAAATTAGACCCCGACCGATATATCGGTTGGCCAATAATATCGGCTGACATGAGCCTTTCACAAACATATCCGTATGAGCGTTATTTTTGCCGATATGAAAACTTTTATTTTGCCTAATAAACAATGCAGAAAAACACTTTGGCTGTTGGAAACGGTGTCACTACATAGTTTGTTCAGCAGAGGGCGCTCTGACTGCATAGTTTACAATGCTGTCAAGCATGGGTGGGACCCCCCATCACCCCTTGGTCACATTAGCTACAAGACAGAGGAAAAGTGACTAGCTGCCATTCATTTTCAATCAGCGACAAGTGGTCCCTATGCCGCTGGATAGGCGGGGCCAAAATAGACAGTCTATTTTATGCAAATTCTGAGGGAAGCGACACAGTGACTGCCGATCTGATTGAAGGCAGCGTAACGCTCATTGGTTGGTTGCTCAAACAAAATAATCCAAGATGACGGAATGCGATCCAAGACAGCTGTATTTCTGTATAAATGGAATATGTTTGTCATTTTTTGTCATATTTTGGAAAAATTAATGAGAAATAAACACTTTCATATATCGGCAGATATATCGTTTTTTTTTACTCCCTGATATCTGTACCATATCGGCCCCGCAAAAAATCCATATCGGTCAGGTTGTAATGGAAATAAGTGTTTTCACTTTCTTGTGTGATCCAGGTATTTTGTACTTACATTGCATTTTACTAAATAAATTCAATCAATAACCTCCCTGATGAAAGTGACAAAGTTGTTAACGGGATCAGAAGAGCAAATTTTCCTTAAAAAGAAACAAACAACTAACAACAAAAAAGATAAAGGCTATCACAACAATAAACATAACAACAACAGGAAAACTGGGTGTAACGCAAACGTCACTGTATCTACTGAGTCAGATCATTAACCAGTGAAGTATTTGACACAGCAATAACAAAACCATCAACGTGACTGATGGCAGAGAAAACGTTAATGTGATTACAACAGGCAGCCGGAACGGCATATTAAGAAGCACGGTTAAGTTATTAGTAATTTATCTGGAAAATAATGAAAACTGCAGGTAAACGAGCTAGTTACAGTGGGTGAAGTAGATAACAGGCTAACTAACCCACGAAGCTAGAACCCTGACCTAACAGCCATATAAAGATAAATACGGTAGCTCAGATAATCCACAAAAAGGGGACAAATCCATAAAAATGAACACCAAGCAACAGATGTTCGTCCGATCCTTTCGAACCCAGGCGTCAGATAAGATCCCCCAGCTAGCCGGCTAAGGGCGGCCACATTAGCAAGAGGCTAACGAGCGGATAAACCCCACCGTAAAAACAGAAAGCGCGCGCACATGCGTAAATAATACCACCTACCGGTTATTGAACTAGTATTAAACCCGGTAACAAGTCTGTCAAAGGTTGAGTTATGGTGGCAAAATGAAAAGCCGTCTTAGCTTCTTGTTAGCTCATGGCTAGCTCGGCGGCTATCAGTCCACAGAGTAGCTGTTAGCAGGATACTGAACGTCCTGTGGGCGTGGCTCCGTCTGGCAACGCCCCGCGAACCAAACAAACACAACAAAACTATTTTTCTTTCAATTTAATACTAAACTCTCGTTAATACCTTACTGTTCACAGCAATTAATCAAACTGCTTTAATTTAGTTATTAGTACTGATTATTTGCTCCTCGGTTGCAAATAAAACAGATTAAGAGCAGTGCTCCAGATAATTGATTAATTGGTTAATTAGCATAAATATGCAGACTTTTGGTGGGAGGATGCCACATATGAATGACTTCGGAAGTCAGGTAATGTTGGTTGAAAATTATAGCTTTAATTGTTTGTGGTTGAAGTTAAAAGGTGTCATAATGTGCAAAAATCAGTTTTTGTCTACCTTTTTAAATTAAATAGGCTTCAAGTTTCCTGATGAATGTCATAAACCATATAATTCTGTGACTTGTTGGCTTGTTTTTAAACTTCTGTGCACTGCTTGAAGCGAGGCAGGTGGAAGATGGGGCCCGATGAGACACGCCCACTCAGGTGGTCTGCGTTGGGATAGGCTACCATAGTCTGTGGGAAGGAAGGGTCACAAAGGACCTTTTGAGTAACTGCACTTTATGGTTAACGATATGAAAAGCAAATTGGTCAGACAAATGATTTGATATCCTGATATCCACTTCTTCTAAGGTTAGGCATTAAAAGCCTGTTGGAAGATTTGGCCCAGCTGAGCGGTTACTTTCGGGTTTATAGAAATCGTACAGGGGTCGGAGGCTAAATCGGAACTCGGCCCGGTACTTGTCCAGACTTGAAGGCGTTCGGTGTAGGTGCTGAACTTCGCATTATTTATATAACTAGCAGTGGAAGATGGAGGGGCCCTATGACGCCTGCTTCCAATGACAGACACACCCACTCAGATGGTCTGTGTTCTGACACGCTCCAATAGTCTGTGAGAATTTCGAATTTCACAAAGGATTTTTTTTTTTTTTTTTTTTTTCTTCCAGTAAGTCACTGGATCAGACATTTTGATTCTTTATATCAGGGTTTCTGGTTAAATCTAACAGCATGTTATAATTAATTATATGAAAAGAAAATAAATCAGACAAATGATTTGTGGAAGGATTTTGTTTGTGTGTGTTGTTGAATTGCAAACTGTGTCAAACATCTGTGGGTTTTGCATGAATATAAACGTTAATATGGCAGCATCTTGTTTCATTGGCAGTTGAATTAATGGGATAAAATCCAAGCACATAGTTTTTGTTTGATTCAACACTCCAGTATTTTGTGCAGCAGATGAAGACTTGAAATACACTTATTTTCAGTCTTGTATTGTTACAGATGTGATGTTTCATTTGAGAAAATTGAAAATGTGATTAAAATTATATCCAAATGAAGGCGATGCATCTTGGTAACGAGGAGCTTGTTGGCTGTAGCTCAGTGCCAGACAGCGCTGACTGAATATTCACAATTAAACTTAATTTCTCTTTTAGCATCCTGTAGTAATGAAGTCCGTAATCTCTGACCTGCACTCGAAATTTGCAGAGAAGCCCTGGAATGACACATTTCAGCTTGTCCGAAGATGCATGGTGAGACTAATTCCAGGAGATCTTCTCATAAGTTAGAATTTCAACCATGTTGTGTTTCAACTCTGTCATTCAGAATTCCTGCAGCCATGGCTATTTGAACACTGTGCTTCACGCACTGATATGACGAGGATAATTATTTTAGACTGGTTACTGACTGGTTTCACCCAACATGCTCACCTGCACCACCACGGCTCAGGAGCTATAGAAATAAGTTCCAAGTGTGCGTCTGTCCGTGAGCTTTGCCACGTGATTACTTGACACCAAATCATTGCAAACACAAGATATTTGGGATACAAGTTCATCTGACAACCCTCTCATGTGAGTTCAGCAGGTGCTTGGCAAGCCCTTAAAATCTCATACATTTAAGGCGGCATTATTGACGTTGATGGGCAACATTCTCAAGAAAAGAGATTTTTGGATAATACTATATACATAGAATGCCATGCTAATTATTGTGCAAAAATTCTATAGACTACAGATATGCCTAGATAGAATTATAGTCACCTGTAGAATTTTTGGCCACCTGGGATCTTGACATTTCAAATTCAATTACTGTTCGAGGCTATCATTCAAAAAAAATAGAAGATACTACTTACAAATAATACAAAATATGATGTGCTGGACATAAATGAAACATTTGTTGCCAGCTAATAATTAATTTGTGTTTAAGATTGACTCTCATCCACTTCACACTACAGACTCCGGGGATAAGCACCAACCCGATAGGCCTATATAAGGCTTACTTTACTATGTTAAGGTAACCCACAGCTTTGTTTAGTAGTGATGATTCATGCAAATTGGAATTTAACAGACTAATGATTCCTTATCTGAGCTCATGTGATTACCATAATATGATATTTCACATGAGCTCACCCAAGGAATTACACGGTATGTAATTTATTATACATGATAAGATGGATAGATACATAGATGGATGACTTTATGAATCCCAGAGGGGAAATTTGGTTGTCATAGCAGCCAGGTACTTTGACAAAGTATGAAATGCAGCATAAAAACGGTAATAAAACAATACACATAAAATAAGGAGAGCTACAGTAGAAATTAAAATGTATAAGATAAAGTAGAATATTCAAGTAGGGTCTTTGGTGCAGTTTGAAATTAGATTGGGTACCAACCCAGACAGATAATATAGTGTGGGGGCACGCATTGGATTAACAGAGTCAGTGAAGTGGGTCCACAAAGTTTCTGTCTGTAACTCTGTAAAAACTGCTGCATATTGAGCTGTACCATTTTGGGTTCTGATAGCTACAGGTCAGGACCAGTGAGCCTGCTATTTTAGGCCATGTTGGCATCTTTTAACATGAATGATGAACAAGCCTGTCAAGTTGCTTGTGAAGCCTCATTGCTCATCGCAGGGTCCTGGAGGCCAAACTGTTGCATGTATATTAACTTGCGTACCCTGAAATTCCTCTGTGCTGTAAAGCCTTTTTAGGATGCCTCCCCAAGATTTTTACTGGCCTCACCCGGCCCACCCACTAAATATTTTCTGCAGGCGCCACTGTTTAGGTGGACAAAGAAGTCCCGAAATGGCTCATGGTCATGACATTTTGCACCAGTGTCGATTCTTAAAATGTTTCCCTGATGTCGAAGACAGAGCTCCAAAGGCGCACACAGCCAATTTTACAGGCCTGTGGATAAAAATTGCTGAATCTTCGGGATTGTTTTAAATGAAGTTCTTGCAGCACAAATCATCCAAATATCAACATTTCGCTTTGCAATAGTGTCATCTTTTTCTGCGTGCATGGCGGGATGGGACGGGAGCATCAAAGACTGTTTATACAAGGCTGCCAATGCTGCACAACTGGTCCATTGTTTATTTTTCCTCCCCCCAATAGAACAAATCCAGAAATGACTCCACACCCTGTGAGCCACTGGTGAGATCACTGGAAAGGCTCCAGCAACTATTTAATGGTTGGTTTAAAAAAATAAATAAATAAAAGTATAGCGATGATGCACATATTAATTTTTCTATAGGTTTCTCATGCCAATCGAGCTACTGTGACATTACAAATGATGCTTGACACTCACATCTCTGACTTGACTCAATCCGATTTGCTTCTCAACGTAACATCTCAGGAATGTCCCCCGTATGTTTCAGTGTCCTCTATGAATGCAATGAGGTCTCGTCTGGATCTGATAGCCAAAAAACAGGGGTAGGTAAGGAGATGACTCATCAGTAGTTTTCCCTTGCTGTCGTTTATTGGGTACCACCACTGGATTACCTTTACTTGTTCTCATTATCCTCAAATTGTGTACTTAAGGTGTTGTATTGTATGTTGACTTGTATTTACTTTTTCCTAGCATGGGTTTTCACTTTACTGAGACCACGTGCTACTTGACAGCTGACTTATTCTACCTTGAGGTGGTGTTGCTGCCTAGTGGTGGGGTTGAGGAGGTGAAGCTGGCTTCACATGGAGAATCCTTTATTGTGAGGCGATCCTGCAGATTCCCAACAAACAATTTACGACATTCATTTTACTGTTTGTTAATCAAACTTGAACTGTCTTGCAGTCCAGTCAGTCTCTTCTACAACTGCTGAGGTAAGCAGTAAAGAGATGGTAAAAGTATCTGTTGAAATATTGCTATGAAGTTCACTCAGCAGAGGTGTTGTGTAGTCGGCCAGGGATAGGCAACTGGTGGCCCAAGGGCCAGATGCAGCCCTCATTTTGATGACTTTCATCGTCAGATAAATTTACAATTAATAAAATTGAATTATGATGGGTTTTTAAAAAAAAATAAAAAATTTATTATGACCATTCTTCCCTAGAGCAAGTAGCTCAGTGGGATAGGAGTTGGACTAACAATATGTAGACCTGGGTTTGAGTCCCGGTCGCACTACCTGTCTTAATCTGCATCATCCCAGTCCACCCAGCTGTAAATGAGTACCAGCCTTGGCTGGGGAAGTAACCTGTGATGGACTGGTGTCCCATCCAAGGGGAGTTGTAGACTCTCGTCTGCTTCACGCTACGGTATCCAGGAATCAACACCAGTGTCTGTATTGGACCTATTTTTCTTCAGAAGTGGGTTCTCATTCTTGAGTGATGCTGTATTTTGAGAAATTCCTTGGATCAGCCATTGTTTTAAACAATGCAGCTTTGTCAGATGAAAGACTTGTGTTTGGTGGGGGGAGAGATGAGACTGAGTCTTTGGTAATTTATTACCTTCACTTATAGACTATAGTCCAGGCCCTTAGGGAGTTATTAGGGGGGTATTGTGCAGATTTGTCTAAAAGTGTGAAATTTGGCACACATGTAGGTCTGGTCGTACTAAATTCATTTTTGGAGGGTGCCGGAGTCGACGATCATTGGAGCCGCCATATTGGACAAATCTAATATGGTCGCCATTTGATTTTCTCATAACTTCACAACAAAAAGTCATAGGATTATGATTGAGGGTTGTTTTTATAGGTTTTTGACCTCAGCGACTCCAAATCTGCACTCTGTTTTGACATAAATTAATGTAAATAGGCTTATTTAGTGGTAGAAAGCATATTTTGTCCAAATTAAATTGATTTTTAGGGAGCCATTGGGGGGGTGTGGCACAGATGTGTCTCCAAGCATGACTGGAACCCAGCGACTGGCGGCGATCTTAGATTTCTCTAATATGGCCGCTCAAATGATTGATAACTAGACCCCCTCCAAAAATGAATTTAATGTGTTCTACTCTATATCTGTGCCAAATGACATGCTTGCAAACATATCTATAGAATACCTCCCTAATGTTTCCCTAAAAATCAATTTAATTTGGATAAAATATGCTTTCAACCACTAAATCAGCATATTTACATGCATACATGTGAAAACTGAGTGCAGATTTGGATTCTCTGAGGTCAAAAACCTGTAAAAAGAACCCTGAATTATGATCATATGACTTTTGGTTGTGAAGTTATAAGAAAATCAAATGGCGACTGACGGCCATCTTGGATTTGTCCAATATGGCGGCTCCAATGATTGTTGACTCCAGCGCCCTCCAAAAATGAATTTAGTATGACCTAGCCATCTGTGCCAAATTTCACACTTGTAGACAAATCTGCACTATAACTGAACTGATGTCTGTCCGATTGCATGGACAATAAATTAGAGGACGCAGTTTGATGAAAATTTGTAGAGGTGGGTCATGGAAAACTTAACTAAATCTTGAAATGGATCCAAAAGGATAGCATTTCAGTAGCGCTTTTACATCTAGCAGATGGTCAAAGTGTTTCACAATGATGCCTCACATTTACTTCCCCAAACAAGGCTGGTACCCATTTTTAACGATACAGATTAAGTGTCTTGTCCAAGGACACAAGTCTGGTAGCATGAGTGGGATTCGAACCCAGGCCTACATATTGACAGGCCGGCTCCTTATCCGCTGAGCTACCTGCTCTCCGGGTTTGATTCAGATTCTTTTCAATTTCCTGGTATTTCAGAAACTTTCTTTATGACATCACAAACATCGAGAGATACAGACCCAACTTTAAAACCCGTCTGTTCTCAGCTGGTGGCGTTATTAATGGTTGTTCTTATTAATAGCCATGATGGAGGTAGGCACTACTCATGAACCTTCTAGTTTAAGATTAAATTTTTAAACTAATTAAGTTCGCAGTAATTTCTGTTCGATTTAATTTTAAAGCTGCCTGTCCCTGTTCTAGACGATGGTAAATTATCTTGCTGTTTGGAATTATTTTGATGGCCGACATAAATCGGAGAGTCACTATCTTCTGTTTAACACAACAGGTCAAAAAAGTTTTGTGAGTTCTCCACGGCGTTGGAAAGCCTCTTCAGCCAATACAACATCCCTGGAGACAAGTGCCGCATCCTTAAATGTTTTATAGGAATCAAGATTCCAGGGCTTTTGGAGCCAATTTGCTGACTCTCGTTTACACTTTCACTCTTTTTGTTTTCCAGTGAGATGAAATTAAAATTGTTTGCATCTCTCAGATGCCTCAGGCAAGACTTGGAGCAAATATTCCAAATGTCAAGGTGAGTGACATTAAATGGGAATGATTAAGGTGATAAACTGGAACGAACATCTGCTTCATGCCTTCAGGTCAGCAAAGAATCCTGAGGCCCAGGTGGACATGATAAACAACGGCAGGATGGGCTTTCTAACGGCTGGAGAAGAAGGTACATTGTGTAAAAATATGACTTGTGCATAATTCTACATCTGCTTAAAAAATAAATATTTTAAATTTTATTTTCTATATTTTTATTGTTTTATTTTAAAGTATTTGATTTATTTTAATATTGTTTAAAAATTAAACGTGTTCAATTTGTGTTATTGTAGAGTACCCTTTGACTCTAAAATTCTACACAAGCTCAGCTGATGTAAAGAAACCGTCAAATTCATGTAAGCGGCCAGACATCCTGGTGGTGAACTTTTTTTTTTTTTAATTTTTTTTAATAGATCTGTTGAAGGATTTTCTTTCATGGCTGTTTATTTAAGTCGTAACTGTAGATTGTCCTGTTGAATGGTTCTATGTCTCAGCGACGACGGATGTCCAGGCAGGCCAGGTGATTGTGGGTCTCAGAGAGGAGCTACACAAACTTCAGATGGCATCCGTGATCCCACAGCCTCCACAGCTGGATCCCACGGGGTATCGCATTCTTCCCACCGCTGTGCTGTCGTTTAATGTTGCGTCACACGGTAAATATTCGAGGCGGTGCTGACCACGCCGTCCTGTGGCAGTTGTCCCGTGTTGTTTCCTGTGGATGAGGTGCCGTATGAGACGCTGCCTGCCTGTTTCCTGCTCAAACTGCAGCCGGCGATACCGATGACATCGTCTTTTGTCAAAAAGCTCAACCAAATTACAGGTGTAGTAACTCTGCACATGTTTGCATTGTTGTGGGATGTCCCATGTAATGGAAAGACTACCTAGCGATACGCCACCAGGGGCCTGACGCCGTGTCTGTCTGTCTGTCCGCCTGTCTGTTATGATGTCCCGCCAAGTTAACTTTCTGTCATATCTCAGCAACCACTTAAGATAGACACTTTATGTTTGGCTCATATGAAAGTGCATTGGAAGGGCTGTCATGATATGTTAATTTGGTTGCGACGGTAACCATGGTTGCTCAGGAAAAAATCTTTCTTGAATATCTCAGGAACGACTTATGATAGACAGTTGATGTTTAGCTCATATGAAAGTTCTTTGGAAGGGCTTTCATGACATGTTAATTTGGTTGCTATGGTAAACAATGGTTGCTAGGGAAACATTCTATATATATATATATATCTCAGGAACTACTTTATGATAGAGAGTTGATGTTCGGCTCATTTGGAAGGTCTTTCCAGGCAATGTTGATTTGGTTGCTTGGGTAAACAATGGTTGCTAGGGAAACTTTCTTTTTGAATATTTCAAGAACTACATTTGATACACACTTGATGTTTAGCTCACATGAAAGTTATTGTATATTG
>OMMV01139313.1:0-12281 GCA_900302635.1 Chatrabus melanurus
GCTACCTAGGAGATGTGCTAGACTGTGAATCGGGAGTGGAGAGGGCGGTAAGAGCAAGAGTGGCTACGGGCTGGATGAAGTGGAGAGAGATGGCCAGCTTGCTGGTGAACCAAGGATTGCCACTAAAGATCAGAGGGGGGGTCTACGAAGCGTGCGTGAGATCAGCCATGCTGCACGGGGCGGAGACGTGGGCGCTAGATAAGAAGACGGAGGAAGTGCTTCGGGGATGTGACCGAAGAATGTTGAGGTATATGGCCGGAGTGAGGTGGCAGGACAGGGTACCTAGCGGGGAGGTGGCGAGAAGATGTGGAGTGATGGAACTGGAAGTCAGAATAAGGCAAGGCAGACTTAGGTGGTTTGGGCACGTGATGAGAGCGGAGGAGGGAAGCATGCTGAGAACCGTGGAGCGAGTGCAGGTGGCGGGGGTGAGACCGAGGGGGAGACCAAAAAAGAGCTGGAAGAGATGTGTGGACGAGGATTTGAACTTGTTGGGCGTCCGAGAGGAGCTGGCCCTGGATCAGGTCAGGTGGAAGGAGGTCATCGCACGTTCAACCACGAGATGATCGTGAAAAGAACGTAAAACGAACATGATGATGATGGTTATCGTAGCTAACTTTCAGGTTAGTTGTGCTCACCACTGTAAACGGCACATACAGATGAAGACAGTTGCACAAACTGTCACACCATAAAAGAAAGTGAGATTCTCTCAAAGGCAAAATCAATAAGCAGACCTGTACTGTACATTCACAATACGAGCGAATTATTGCTCTAAAGAGCGATTTAGGGTGAGAAGCCCTAGGATTATAGTCTCAGTGAATAAAGCCTTGCAATTAGAGGCGAATCTACAGCTGTAGAATTGATTCACACCAGAGCCCGTTCGGTGCCAGCTGTATTCTGGAGGGCAAAATGCTGGAGAAGACAGTGGTGAAGTGAGGAAAATGTATTGTAGTCATAGTACATTCATTTATTGATGCTGCAATAGAAAGTACTAATAAATGCTCCCACGGGACAGACTACAGCAGCTCGTACAGATTCTACGAGGAGACTTTAATTACCAATAAAAGTAATTCATTTGGGATGATTAGATGATGAATGTTCTGCTCCACTCTTCACAGTTAATTAAAAACAGTCTGGAGCATTAGTGTGTCATGCATTCGGTGACTCTCCTGAGTTCTGAACATTATACAACCCTCCTATTGACAAAATTTACGCATCGTACACCATATTCTGTGTGCACACATCTGTGGACAAAATCCCACATCTCAGGAACTGCTGGTGATTCTGGTAATCTTAATTTTTATGTCAAATTATTTCTATAAATTATATAGTTTCGGCAGGCTCCAGTGAAACATATTGTCAGAAACTAAAGTGTTACTTTGGAAATGGTCAAAAACAGTAAATTTCACCAATTACTCTGATCACAGTAAGTGTTGAAGCTATAGTAAGGGAGTTAGGACCACTCCTTTTGCACCCCCCGCCCCCAAACTAAATCAAGCATATTTTTTTTATTATTATTATTCTCAGAAGACCTCACAACACAATCAGGATGTTTCCAAAAATAAAAACTGGCATCAAGCCAGATATTCAAGATGGCGTCCAAAATGGCCACCAAAATAGATTTTTCCCTTAAAATGACATAAAGACTTAATTGTCAAAAATATTCCATGAGAAGAAACTTTTAGGTAACAAAAAATGCATGTGTGCCTAAATAATTTCATTCATAAGTTTTAAATTCAAAATGGTGTCCAAAATGGCCCTAAAATTATCATAACAACAAACAATATAATTAACAATAACAGAACATAATATTTTTTGGTGGTCATTTTAGAAACCATCTTGAATATCTGGCTTGAGGCCAGCTTTTATTTTTGGAAACATCCTTATCGTATTTTGGGGTCATCAAAGGAACCTAGCTCCCCTACTACTCGAGAGCATGATTTGGACATTACTCAGAGATCACACGTTTTTAGTTCATTCAATTGTATATTTTTCCTGAATAAGACCAGGATTGCCTGTTTTGAAATGAAGTATCTCAGTACACGGTATCTTAGTAATCACTGAGGCCTAACTTACTCAGCAACATCAAGTTTACATTTAAACTATTTAAACAGTTTATCTGAAAAAGACTGTCATTCCTGTTTGACCTTTGACCCCAGTGAAGTGATCCTTCACTGTATGTCAGGAACATGTCAGGAAAACGACTTCATTTAGTTGTACAACAAACTTGATAAAAGGCAAAGAATCCACGCTGAATGCCTATTCTTGAACTAATGGTGATGTAATGTAGAAGGAAAATGGTTTTAATGAGTTGGCAATACACCCTCAGTACAAAGACAAACACTTTTTAGATCTTCTACCCACTCTTGTCTGATACTGTTAATGAGCCTCCTCCTTGTTTTTGACTCAGATTTTTTTATAATTTGATGTTTAGTTTGCCAGTCGGCTGACTAAGTAGTCCATGAGCCCGAAGTTAATTTTGATCTAATTGGTACCATTGAAGGTGGCAAAGCAACACTTTACAATATCAGCCTCAGTATACCAATGCCTACACGAAAATGCATGATAGCCTTCCCACAGAGGTAGCTAGAGCCAGGTAGGGGTCAATGGTTTATTAGTTGAGCTAATGGATTAATAAATGGAATAGTTTGGACTGTGTTGAATGCTTGGGCTCCAAAGTAAAGGTCAAACAAGGTCAACGTCCATTGGATACTATGACATATGACATATGTAACCCCGTAACGCGATAACTAAGCATAACAGATGGTGCAAACTATTCCTTTTTAATACTCTATTACCTCAACCAGAAATTTGCATCACTTTGTACCAAAATTGGAGCTTTAACGTTTGATCACTGTACCACTGATATTGCCTTTTGTCACCATTTCTGCTGTTTTTACCCCATAACTCCATAATGTTCAGTCATAGATAGTCCAAACTGTACCTTTTTGGAATCCTTCATTGACCCCTACCTGACTATAGCTACCACCCTGGGAAGGATTTTGTGTAGGCCATGGTATACTGAGGCTGGATTGCAAGCATTATTTTGCCACCTTAAGTGGTACCAAAAACCTGTTTTGGGATTTTTGCCTGCAGCCTGGCTGCCTTTCCTGCTTGTGTTGTGCTACTTTATATCACTAAAGTGACTGAACTCGTATGTCAGTGTTTGTGTACTTGCTTCGGTTGCCACCACTTTTGACTTTCAGACATAGTCTCAAGCTCACAAATCTGCAGCAGTGTCTCCAGAACACCGTGATGTTTAACATTCTGCTCCTTTTCCTTTTATCATCTGTAGACAATTCCGTATTTGTACCCGTTCTTGCTGCAGCCGAGTGCTAATCCCCTCTATCGTGTGCCTCCTCAGATACAGCAGTAATCATCAGCAGTTTCATTTCACCTGACAGCAAGACGCTCAACTGGGGAAGTCTGGCATTTTCTTCCCAGAACCCCTCTGTAAGATGAACACGTCCAAATCAATGAGTAGTAACTCCTTCAATGGTCTGAGAAAGAAAATAATGTTTACCCTTGCATCACACCGCCTGCATACTTTTCCCCAGTGTCCCCTGCAGTGAAAGGAAATTGAAATGTATGGAAGGCTTGTGTTACTTGTCTCTTTGGCTGAGGTTTAAGGGTGGGTGTAGCAGTCTGGTTCCTCCAGGCCAGTGGGGGGCAGAACCACTCCACCTCGCTCAGGTAGATGAGGAAGGAGCAATCAGAGCCGTCCACACCATAAAAGGCGTAGCAAGGGTCGGAGGTCCAACGAGCACGCATCCACTGGAAGGAAAAGTTCAGAGAACCAACCTATTTCAAAAACATGATGACTTAAGAGTACAAATAAATGGGGAAAACCTCAGGTACACTGTCACTTTTACTGGAGGGATGTTTGAATGTTCTTGATTGTCCTCAATTGTGAAGCTGACACACGGCATACAACCATCCATCAATTTTCTATACTTGTTTCAGTTAAGGGTCACGGGGACATAGCATACAGCTGCAGTCCAAATATTTTCACCTCAGTTCCATTTTCATTTAAATGCCATGTGGTGACTTATGTGGGATAATTATATGCACATAACAAGCTGTTTGCCTAATTAATAAGGTCTCATTTGTATTAAGATTGCCAGCTGAAACACTCTGAATAAGCATCTCTGTTATGACTAACTTAAAAGTCCTTGGTTTTGCAGCCTTGGTCTTGCAGGTAGATGGGAATGTACCAGCAAAACAGCTTGACATGTTCATGAAAGCAGGTATAATGATGGGAATTTTAGAGTGCAGACCATGTTTTTTGGTTTTTTTGGTTTGTTTTTGGGTTTTGTTTTTGGGTTTTGTTTTTGTTTTTTTAAGTTTTAGGAGGTTCAGGTCATATTTTTTTCCCCTTTGTTGCAGTATCCAAGTTGAGGAGGCAAACAGGATCAACAAAGGCTGATTTTGTTATTGGATTGAGTGCAAACCACCCGAAGACACTATATTTCGGCTCCTTCCCACACAGCGCCCACTCTTTGCAGCCAGAGAGAGCCATCAGTATCCGTCTTATGCTCCAGGGTCCAAAGTATGCTGATTTTGATAACAATAACAAAACTTTTATTTTTTTGAGTTTACAAAAGGTTTTAAGGTCATAGTGAAGCAGGGGGCCTGTGCTTGCCACACAAACTATCCTAGAACACTTTCTGAACTGTACACACCAGAGCAGAATATGTCAAAGTATTTCTGGACAGCAAATACATCTATATCTATTTTAATAATAATAATAATACATACCAGGCTGCATCTTAGGTATGCACATTTTTGTGTATGTGGTATCAACATGAAAACAAATATCTAACATTGCACTTTGTGTACTACTAATATAGCTGTAGTTTGAATATAAGATGTATTTTTTTTTAAATATGTTCTGACTACAAACATTCTATAAATACAATCTTTATCCATGGACACACATTTTAATGAGCAGAAAGACACCTCGGGTAAAATGTTATGCATATTATTATTATTATTATTATTATTATCATTATTATTATTATTTATATAGCACTTTTAAGTAGAAACATTTACAAAGTGCTCTACATAATAAAATATAGTCATAATAATTATATTTGGAATTAATTTAAATTAAAATAATAAAATATCGTTTACTGGTATTCGAATACTTCTTCTTTACATTTACTTTTGTGTCAAAGTTTTAGGAACCCCAGAGGTTTGATTAAAATGTTGTTTGAATGTTCTTTTTATTTTTGTTTTCATCACTGGGTATACCAAAAAAAAACAAACACCCAATTTGAAATGTTCCTAATCTAACCAAAATTAAATATGACAAACGAATATCTACTCAATTTACAAAACTCATTTTCAAATTTCAAAAAAAAATGGCTTGACAACTCAGACATTTGCCGATGATCACTCAGTTTTTAAGATCGCAATAACTTGATTACATACAAACTGATTTTCTTACAAATTGCAGGATTCCACCGATAGGAAAATGTCATTTTATCACCTAAAAAAGATTACATATTTTAAAAAATGAAACATTATCACATATTTTAATTATTATTCATAAACATTACATATTTAGCAGCTTGTCATTATTTTAAAACTTTTAAGCACACTAAATGCACCCAAAATGTTTGCACAATACTGTACAGTAGAGTATATTGTTATGGTGTATGGTTTATATTTTCTGCAGTTACTACTAAGTTTTAATTCCTGCCTATAATCTATTTATTCCTCACCGTAGCCTGCTATAATTTTCCACTGCTGCAATAACCCAGTTCTCAAGAGGGAGACTTTAAAGTTCCTCTTATCATATTATACAAAATTTATGTCACAGCATAAGCGCAAAGACAGAGCGATGTTTGTACTCTGAGTGAGCATTTGGACGTGCAGATATGAAGACTTACATCCATCTTACTGGGACAGTCCGGATAGCGAGGATCTTTGGGGATCTCACATTGTCCTAACATTCCTTCTCGAGCTGGAGAGGAGAAAAGTGCAGTTTATTCATCATTATGGTGCTATAGTGACAACACCAACTCCAACAACAGACCACACATCAGGCTCTTTTTTTTTCCTCACAGTATGACAGCGATGACAAGCACAAAGAGGCAGTTGAGGGGGAAAAAAAGGATTTTGAAGAATTACAGCAAGTCTGCATATGTTTGCAGATTTAGTCCACCAAATAATAGCATCTGTTTTGGATTTCTGTCAAACATCCCGTCAATCTTTACTCCGTTGTCATGCCGTACTTCCATCAATACATCATAATGGATATAAGGTTTAATTTTGCAATACCGCTTTCTTCATATAATTTGTGGTGAGCAGCTGATGCACTCTGATGTGATGTTTATGTGACATAATAAGCTTTCATATTTAGTATAAATCACAGTTAATCGCAAATGAAAATCTTCGGAAAACATTTTTGCAGTTTTCAAATTGACAAATATTAAAGTGTCCTTCTGCATCAACACAACATGTCGGATTCACAAACCAGTTTCCTGAGGACTGATGAGGATGTTGTGACGTTTTCTGCTTTGTGCAGCAGTCGGAGCAGCAGGGCAGAAGTGTTATTGTAGGCGCCGGAATGTAGCAGTGTTGTAGTTACACATGATCACTCATCCATGCTTCCTGTCTCGTTGTATCATGGACACATTGACATGGAAGCCTCGTGCAACCTGCTGCTGTGACATCCTACCAACAAGTATGACAGCTGTCTCGTTCATTTGGACGTAACTGCACCATTGCTCCAATCTGTGTTAAGGTGATGTGGAATACACTCAAAATGTGTCATCACGTTTGTGTTTATTTTTTGGAATTATTGTTGAAATATTTGAAGTATTTTGGGGGCACTTTATTTTTGCTAGTTGTAACAAGCAAAACATTTCAGCATTGAGATTGATAGCCCTAATAGTCCAGCAGCTAAGTCAAAAAATATTTCACATTTAGGAGAAATTATGAAACTTGGCAGACAGGTAGAGCAACCCAGTAGGGTCACTTTTTGATTAGGACTCAACTGTAAAACGGCGCCATTTTGATTGTTAATATGGCTGCGATATTTGATATATATTTTTGTCCATACCATCAAAACTAAAGCAGATAGAAATGTGATTTCAGTGGCTAACCCCCCATTTTCAGGGTTAAGGAATCCAGTGAACTCAGTATCAAGCATATCTGATGTCCGCCATCTTGGATTCAAAGATGGCCACCATATTCAACATATTTTCTTATACCTTCTACACTAAATCAGATAGAAATGTGAATTCAGCTGATAACCTCTCTTTTGAGGTTCAGTGAGATATCTGCCATATTGAAATTCAAAATGGCCACCAACTGTTGAACTGCTTGTACCCCAATGTTAATTACTTGCAAACCACACCATATGATTTTCATGCAGTCTTTTATTTGGTTCTTGATTTAGACCTGGTTTTCATAGCACTGTCTGTCACAGGCACATAGGGAGGTGCATTGGAGAGTTGCCTTGTAACATTTGCAGTTTCCTTTGTAATTTTTCTTGCACTTGTAGCTTAGGAGCTCGTAGCAAGCCTTAGAGGCTTTTGGGAAGTGAGGTCCATACCACTGTCCACATGCCACCATCCTTTTCCCAACCCCAATCAGCTGGTGTGGGTTTTGAAATTATGGACAAAAATATATCAAATATGGTGGCCATATTAAAATTCAAGGTTACAGCCACCAGGGGTTCGGGCATCTGGTTAGGATGCCACCAGGATGCCTCCCTCGGGAGGTGTTCTTGGCACGTCCAACTGGGAAGAGACCTAGGGGCAGACCCAGGACTAGGTGGAGAGATTATATCTCCTCACTGGCCTGGGAGCACCTGGGGATCCCCCAGTCAGAGTTGGCCGAGGTTGCCGGGGAAAGGGAAGTCTGGGGCTCTTTGCTGAAGCTGCTACCCCCGTGACCCGATTTCGGATAAGCGGTTGAAGATGGATGGGTGGATGGCCACCAGGGGGCGTTTCTGAGTTGGGTCCTAATCAAAAAATGTTCCTATTGGGTTGCCCCATCTGTGTGCCAAGTTTCATAATTTCTCCAAGAAGTGAAATATACTGCCATATTGGTCTTAGCCACTGGACTATAACTTACACCCGGCTCAAAGGAGCACACAGTACAACACAAGCATTATTGGTTTTTTCCACCGACATTATTGTGGTTTTCATATAGTCAGCTTCACTATGCTAACAAATTAATTTCATTCACAATTTTGGTAGATTAGCAAACCTATACAATTTTGGAATCATCAGTGCATAGGGAATCTGACAATCAATGTTGTCATTAGCACCCACATGGTGGCCACTTTGGATTTTCAAAATGGCTGCCATAAAATAACATAATTGCCATGCTTCTGCATATAATCAACCTAGCACCTTCATTAAATATGCTACCTATCACCACAAAGGTTCTGCCTGCACCACAGGCCATTGCCGAGTTAGTGTTAGTGTCAGTGCAAAGCCCATTGCTCAACCCAAAGGTGTTCGTGCAGGAGACATAACTTAGCCTGCACAGACCTTTGCTTGTGTGGAACTGACTGCAACAATGATGCTGATTATAATGCTGAATGTGACACTCAGGACAGTGATGAAGATCTGTAAAGCCATACTAGCTAGTTTGGTTGAATATTGTTGATCCAATGTAACAGAGGACATCTGGTTTAATGCAACAATTGCTTGCTTGCTTCATAAAACTCTAACTGTAAACAATACTTGCAATATCATGCATGCAATGTATTTTATATGTTTCAAGGATGAAGAAATTGAATTTCAATTAGCTTTGATTTTTGTTTTGCATACTCACAAACATTAATTCAATGTTTTAATCGATTTCTTGGCCCCAGAGTCACAGGAATGGTATATTTTATGAAGCTATTAGATTGCTTACAAGCAAACATATGGAAAAATATGTACTGGCCACCATGCAGATGTCTGTGCAAATGACAACATTGATTTTCAGATTCTCCATGCTCTGAGCATTCCAAAAATGTATAGGTTTGCTAATCTACCACAATTTTGATTAAAAAACAAAAAACAAAAAACAAAACAGTGAACATTACTACTACCCAGCACCCGCATTGTCTTCAATACCAAGCATAATTGCACTCGTGTGTGTGTCAATGGTCGTGTTGGTCTAGAAATGAGGCGTGATCAGGTGCAACTCTGGTGCAATAATATCGTATGGAACCGGGAAGCATTTGACCCATAGAGCAGCAAAAATCTCTCTCTCCCTCTGAATGAGGCTAAACAAAAGCCGAGCAGCGCCGCAGCAAAAACGCTGGCAGTGTAAATACACACACACACACACGCGTGAGCCGTGTCAGTTCAGCAATGCAGCTGTGTCTCACACACAACACAGTTGGTGTGCAACATGTGACACTTATCAGCGCGCCCTGTCAACAGCAACGCGCAAGAGCTAGACGTACTCCAGCTTAAAGGCAGTGACAGGTGCCACTCCGACATGCCCGCAACACGCCTGTGACTAACTAGGTAACTTAATCCGGCCCCTTTGCACCCAGCACCCTGGTTTGTCCTAAGATTTTATCACTGTGCGGGTGGTCACGCCCCCAAACTGACTTGTGCTATGCACTGTAGGCTATCCCTGCATCCAGATATTTGGGTAGTATGTACTAAGTGACGTTAAGCACATACTACCCAACCGTCACTGTAGTACATATTAGAAGTAGGCGAGCGAGTAGCAGGGACACAATTCGGACGTACTACGCCGCCCCAGCTTACCTGTCCTTTGACCTGGATGTTTACATACCCACATATGTAGCAAAAAAAAATTATTTTGCAATGGCAAACTTTTTTTAGAGTTTCTGATGTATATTTGTACAATTCCACAGCCCCTCAGACGCCGCTACTGTTTTCATGTATGTCCGCTATTTTCTTTGAATTTTCCTGGGAAGTTCTTCTTTGGTTACCAGGCTCCAGCTGCATCATGGGATAGCGTAGTGTAGCCCGTTTGCACACTATGGATGTAGTAGATCATCCGGGTACTGTTTGACTACTACTAAATGCATTCTGAGCATTTAGACACCCTACGGATTGTGCGTACTGCTTTTTGCCTACTATATAGTAAGCTAGCGTGTCCGGATGGAGCCTATGCGTTACACATCATCAAGATTTAAAGTACTTAATTCCTGTCAGAAGAAGCCTTTGTTATTTAGCAAAGAGAATAGTAGAACCAATGAGCCCCAGTTGTGCTTCAACCAAGTTTCCTATGGGGTGTGCAGTGCTCACCTCCACCCCCACCCCTATCCTGAGGAAACATGGGGAGATGAATACGTGGTTCGTGTCATCAACTCTTTGAACTGACGATTCCAGGTCAGTACAATGTGAGTTGACAAAAACAAACACCTTGCAACTGTAAAGTTTATATAATAGTAAAGTACTGAATGTTAAACGAAGATAAATTCACACAATTAATGAACAGGCTCCTCTGAAGCTTGGCCATCTCCGCTCCAACCCACTCACTGAATATACTATAGTTAGCCTGGCTGGTGAATCACAGTCATTGTTCCTCTCCACCACACCCCTTTTCCCCTCTCTCCACTTCCTTCTTCTTGTCTCCTTGAAATCCAGCAAACCTAATTAAAAGTGCAGTTTTTGCTTCTCCACAGCATCCTGTCAGACACTGTAGTCCACAATCAGATAGAAATAATTGCCAGCACGACTGTGTGATTAACATCATAACGACTTATTCAAATAGAAAGAGCCACTTTGGCATCCTTATTAAAATTGTGTCAAACATTTTGCCAACAGAGACATTTTGTGACACATTCTAATGAGACAACTGTGTTAAACTGCATTTTATTATAACGTGCGATGTACGGACATTGTGCTGTCTGAACTCTGTTTCACAGGAAAGATGGTGTAATTGAGAGAGACGACGAACGTGGATCTCGTTAGCTAAAGCCGTGTTTCCTAATCTCGCTCCTGGGGAACCTCTGCCCTTCATCTTATTCTAGCTCTCCCTGTTCTAATCAACACCTGATTAGCTAAATAAGATGTTTTCATGTTGATGAAGAGTCAGTGCCTCAGCTCTCTATTGGCTGAACGCAGCTGATTTACTTAATCAGGTGTTGATTAGAGCACGGAGAGATCGAAAATGATGCAGAGCAAAAGTTCCCCACGAGCAAGATTGAGAACCAATGAGGGAAAACTCAATGGGATGTGGACGTGTGCATGAGAGCTCCTTCAGCTAGGGGCCGTGTGATGTTGCATAACTGAAAAAACTAACTTAGACATACTGGGCCTGATCTTTACAGTCTTTATGGATGTGGCTACAGGCACAAGACATTTCCGCACATGGCCAGCGGTAGTACTCAGTACATGGTGCTCCGACACTGAGTGCCTACGACAGAGCCCAGTGGTATTAACAATGTTTTGCAGTACTCCTACCACAACCCCAAATCAGAAAAAGTTGGGACACATGGAAAATGCAATGATTCTTACATTTAGTTTGCCTTCCATTTCATTGCAGACAGTATGAACCCAAGATATTTCATGTTTTTTGGGGTCAACTTCATTTCATTTGTTAATATACATCCATTCCTTCACTTCAGGCCTGCTACACATTCCCAAAAAAAAAGGTGGGGCACAGCAATTTAGGGCTAGTAATGAGGTTAAAAATAAGTAAATTATGATGTTATTTCAAATAAATGATGTCAATGGGTGATTGTAATCATGATTTGGTACAAAAGCAGAAAGCCCTGTCCAGAAGTGGTGCAGACTTCACTGAGTTCTGAGGCATCTGAGTTGGACCATCACACAGTAGAAATGTGTATTGTGGTCTGATGAATCAGTATTCCAGATCTTTTATGGAAGAAATGGACGCCATGTGCTCTGACCAAAGACCAAAAGGACCATCCAGACTGTTATCAGCAAGAAGTCCAAAGCCAGGGTCTGTCATGGTGTGGTTGCGTCAGTGCCCTTGGCAAAGGCAATTTACACTTCTGTGATGGCAGCATTAAAGGGGCACTGTGTAGGAATTTCTCCTGCCTAGCGGATAAATTGTATTTTGCATTCAAATTAATAATGCTCCCTAGCGCCTCGCTATTCCAAATGAGTATTGCAGCTACGGTAGCCGTAACGTACCAAGAAGCTATGTCAACATGTCATCCAATACTACCTCGTCGAGTTTTCTTTCGGGTGATGAGGTTCGTTATTTCAAGCATACTTCAAACTGCATTGAATCATTATTGTGAGCATGTATTAGTATTTACTCATCGAGCAAGATAGTAAATTATATTATTCACTTGCAATAAATCGGCTACTCCCATTGGT
>OMMV01139350.1:0-10468 GCA_900302635.1 Chatrabus melanurus
AATGGTTGAATCTTTCATTTTATGATACAAGCATGAAATTTCTACCACAGTTAGTACATACCATAAGGTTTATTTTCACATGTGGAGGCAAGTTGGATTTGATGTGTGAGGACCATGAGAGATCAATGAAGAATTACACAGGGGTCAAAATTTAAAAATCCTCCAATCATATTGAAACATATACCATATTATTTGCCTGATCATAAAAATTCTAAACAGGTATAGTTTGGCTACCTATGACTGAATGTTATGGAGTTATGGGGTAAAAACAGCAAAAATGGTGACAAAGGTCAATTTCAGTTCGTATAGGGGTCAAAAATTAAAGTTGCTCCAATTTTGGTAAAAAGTGATGCAAATTATTGGTTGAGCTAATAGGATCAATAAATGGAATAGTTTTGACTGTGCTGAATGCTTGGTCTCCAACGTAATGGTCAAACAAGGTCAACGTCCATTGGATACTATGGCATATGACATATGTTAACCCTATTAGCTCAACCAGTGGTAGAAATTGCATGCTTGTATCATAAAACACACAACTGTTATGGTTATCCACTGTAATATCCAAAACCTACAGCACAATGGTAAGAAGGCTAAATTGGAGGCTGCTAGGCTGTAGTCATATCTGTAAAAGCAGCCAGCAGATGTTGGAAACGACCCCAAAACTTGGTATATGGCAACATATAATACTGCTACTTTATCAAGTTTACTGGCAAGTAGATTTATGTTGTTGTATCAGTGGTCCAACGGATAAATGTACCAATTTGAACCTACCGTTTGGTTCACAATTTGTTAATGCTGTCGTACCGGTTCAGAAAGCGAACGTTATGCTATGCTGCTACTGCCCCCAGTGGTGAACAAAAGGCGAGCAGAGGCAGCACCAAGGTAAGCAATGCCACTTTGGGCTTATTATAATTTAACATGGAATATGAATGTCTGCATTAAACAAAGAATTGTATCGGATTGCATCGTATCGTTCCATAATAAAAAATATTGTTCCTGAATCGTATCGTAGCCCATGTGTCTCGATATATCTCGTATCGTTTTATAAGGGAGAGATGCACATCCCTAGTTAGCACAGTTACGCAACATCCTTGTTGGCGGCAAAACCCCACATCAGGGCAGCTGAAATTACACGATTTAGGCTTGGCTCACTTACAAGCTAAAAATAAATCCAATATTTGTCTTTCCTTGAATATCAACACGTGTATTTAAGGGAAAAGGCAAAGTTCTTCAAAGTCAGGGAGCGGCGTGTTTGAACTTTGGTCTGATGCTCCGCTTATTTCACTGAAAGTCAGCAGGGTTACGTGGAAAAGAAGAGAAATGATTTGGGATAAAGAAGGAACCAATCATGCAGGGCAGCTTCTTTCCTACGGAGGGAGCTAAAGCCTGGCGAAGGTGAAGACCGGTGAGCGATCGCTTCGGAAATGAATTTCCCCGGAGCTTTGTCATATGTCAGCGGGAAGTGACAGCCTGCGACCATCACACATTTCAGAGGGAGGCAGGGAAAGATTTAAACCGAGATGCATTTTTTGTGTGAGAGCTGTGCGTGTGTGTGTGTGTGTGTGTGTGTGTGTACGCTCATATAGCTTTGGAAGGAAGGAAGGAAGGAAGGAAGGAAGGAAGACAGCGTTCCAGAGTTCAAATCCTGATCCTATCGGGACTCTCGCGCCTGCAGGCGTCTTAGGGCGAAAGCTGACATCAATATTTTCTCATTTCCTCTGAGGCCCACACTGCTAACACAGACTTTAGCCGTGAAAAGCTGTAAGTTTCTGTATTTACGTCGGGGCCAGGTGAGACAGACTGTCAGCAAAATATTCTAATACGGAGATAAAACATGCACAGAGAAGCGTTTGGAAACAGAAGAGACAGTTCACAGGGTTCATATTTATTCTTATCAAGTGCATCTGTTTCCCTGAGTGTCAGCGCTGACGGGCGGATCAGTTTGGGGCTGACAGCAGCAGGTTATTCGACTATTCCCAACCTCCGGTCAGGTCTCGTACGTTTTGACGCCTGGCCGATCACAGATATGATCCGACTTGCCTTTGGCTGACTGGCGTGACAAGTGTTGTGACGGGCAAAGCTGTGAGACTGAACGCATCGCCCAGAAAGTATTGGTTTTGGCTGCGAAACTATTCGATTATCTCACAAACACAAAGACAACAGGGAGGGAAATAGATGCATCACCAGCGAGTGTGCAAGCTGAATTTTATCCTGCACATTTAAATTTTTGGACATAAGCCACAGACTCACCAATTTATAAATCCACAAAATTAGTCAGAAGATGTTATCTCACGAGCACACAAGTGTCTTAAAAGCCATAACTCTCTTTTTGGAGCCTCACACGATCATGAATATTGCCAACAATTACAATCTTGGCAGAATTTGAAGTTGCGACAGTGGGAAATGTCAATGCGTCAGTCAGTTGCCAGCAGCGCCTCTGAAGGCCTGTCACCACCAACTTGCTTTGACAGCTTTAAAATCAATAGAGCACATCTCTGCTTTTCACCTCATTTAGTCATGCAGGAGTGGGAGTGTCAAGACTACCACCTCTGAAAAACAACAACAAACAAACTAGTTTTCCACTTCCTGCATTTGTTATGCAAAGACAATGATGAGCAAACTAGTAAATATACATGCATGTATATTTACTAGTTTGCATGTATTAAAATACATGCATGCATGTATGTTAATACACATGCATGCATGCGTGTTAATACACATGCATGCATGCGTGTTGATACACATGCATAATGCATGTACATTTATTAATCTATCATCCGTGGCAGGTTGAAAAAAGCTAATAAATGATCACCACTACTTCCTTTCTGAGCGACTTTCCTTTATGTGTGACACACTACTTAAAGCTACAGTGTGTCGGATTTAGTGTCATCTAGTGGTGAGGTCGCAGACTGCATTATGCCGTCTCTGGTGACAATGTTTTTTCCCTTCATGTTTTCACTTCTTTGGCGACGGGAATTCGTGTATGATCCTACATTTCACGAAAATGAGGCTTTTCACACAGCCTGTGTGGAAAGGCTCACTAGCAACCAGTAGACAGTGTATAGCGGAGCAACCACTGATTCTTCTTCTTTAATTCTTCAGTAAACTGACCGCGCTGCAAAATGTGAAAAGCAGAGGACGTATGTCCCTTTTGGGCTACTGTATCAACATGGCGGTGCAACATGGCGGCCTCCATGAGGGGGCCCGCTCCCATGTAGGGATGAGGGGCTCATTCTAAGCTTATGAAAACACATCGATTCATTGTTGCAGATGGTTATGAATGCTATATTCCATTTCTGCTTATAAACATCGAAATCCTGCACATTGTAGCTTAAAGTACCACAAGATGCAACTTCTGCTTCACTGAAACACATGAACAAAATAAAACGTGCACATGCGCGCACACACACACAAAACACACTGGAACTCCTGTTATATTAACGCGCATCAACAAAATGCTTGGTAAGTCATATGCTCGTGAGTAAACCCAAACAGGATGAGTATCGGCACAGATACATTCACGCTAGCTACACTTTACCATCAATTCTGTGTAATAGCAGCAGATATTCATAGTGTTCCAAGTCTAATCTGGCAATAGTATGCAAAAACAGTGACTTTTTTCAAAGCAATATCATTTAAAAAAAAACATACAGCAGTCCAACAGTTCAGGTGTAGCTGCAGCTTTTAGTATAAAAAGCATTTCAAACGTGCCCACTTGTTTCAAAGACTTGCTAATGCTACTCCTCCATGTTTGCGTGCTAGGCGGTTAGCTAATGTGGCGGTGGCCAGATGAATGCTTTAGTGGGCAGTTTCATCGAGCCGTACTAAAATTCATTGGCTCCAAGTTGATGCACCTGCAGTTTCTGCTTGGGAAAGCTGACACAGGTCCAACCTTTCTGGCATTCTCAGAACAGCTTAATGCTTTTCTCAGACTTACACATCAGTGGCTGCAGAGCACGGTCTGGTGGATTTGCGCTCGCAATCCTCCACCTGGCTCGAGCTGAAATGAGCTGAGCAATTAGCTCAGCCGTGGCTCCGTCCACAAGCGACTTGAGCAATTAAAGTCACACTGTTGAACTTGTTGCAAATTCCTCTTAATGCAGCTAAATAGCAAAAAAATACTGAGGAAAATGCAAAATGTAGTTGCTGCATGCAAATTTTGATATTTCAAGTTGTGCTGACAGCTATTCAACCTGCCCTTGGATGCATTTCAGAACTAAGGAAATCACCCTTGGGTGCAGCCATCAGACATATCAAACACACATCAGCAAAACAAGCAGCTCGGTTTGACTGACAGACTCCATTCTTACCTGTCTATGTCGCCCTGCGTGTCTTTGCCTCCTGTTTGAGATATTTCTCGGGAAGAGCCCACGTCTGAGCTTCGGCCTGCATTTCGTGCATACAGATGGAGGCCACCGTCCGTAAGGTATCTGTGAGGGGAGGACTTATTAGAAACAGTAGACATCCAACCTCATTTTGGCGTAAAAAGTCTGAGACATTCAGTATTTTCATGTTTTTAGCATTGATCAACAGTCACAGTTTAATTACAGTAACACGATATATGACCTTGAAGGCTCATGAACAGGAGTTAGAACTGTAAAATATGTGTGTGAGCTTGTGAATGTCAGTTTCAGACTGTGCCTGTGAACACTGGTGGCTCCAGAGGGTGGGCAGAGTGGACTGTACCACCTTTAGAATGTAACTGCTCCCCAAATCGAGGCTAGAGTACCACTGTTCCACACTATGGAAATGCCTTTGGTTCTGCATGGCAGTCACCCAGGCAGACAACCGATCCATCCCAACCTCTCGAAAGTAACCATCTATCTGTTGCAGCCAGGTGAAGCGTGGGCGCCCCTTTGGCCTTTTCCAGCCACTGGGGCCCTCAACACTGATGCACCTGCATGCTGGATCATGCCCAGAGAAACGTGCCACATGGCCAAAATGTCGTAATGGACGTTCCCTCACAATGCAACTGATACTCCTCATCTGAGTCTCACTAAAGGCGCAATCTCACCTAGACGTTTGGGCCAACGTAGACGAACGTATTTGCAAAGTCGGTGCTGGCTAACGTTTGGGTGCTGCTTCGCCCTGCCTGCTCAGAGTCACTGGACAGTGGTGTGTCGAACCCCTCTCCCGCACGTTACCATGTTGGCAAAAGTCCCGTTTGGTCTAACTGGCTAATGCCCGCGTCCGCTAGCACCATGTTGTGGAATGCCGTGCTGCATTTGAGGTTCGCTACTAAACTCCGGTAACGTGAGTTTTGCTGACGTTTGGCCAATTTTCTCGACTTTTCACCACACGCTGGGATAAACATTAGTGTGACTGGGCCTTAAGTAACCATTCATTTGACCCAAAGTCCTTGCAGCGGTACCCAAAGATCAGGAGTACATGGGCACATAATATCTATGTGTTTGTAAGCATTCATGTGCAGGTTGCAGGTCAATTTGTGGATCTGCAGATGTGTGAGGTTGTGATTGGAGGCAACTACCACATCAGCATCAGACACGGCTGATAAGACATGAGGATAATTAGCGTGGCCTTAATTAAGCTCATAATTCAGATAATCACCTTTCCGTCCCAGTGTGTTGTTACTCATTCTGTTCAGACATGCCTTTAATACTACGGATGCTCTGCTCCATCGCTCCTGCCCTCAGTCTTTTTGGAACATCTTAAATCCTTGGATGTTGCGTGGCACTTCGTACTTGTGAGGCTGTGTGGGATGTTCATGACTTTTCTAATGCACAGTTCCCACCTCCCCAAAGCTTTTATTGATATTGAACGAACGATGTGAAGAACAGTGACTTATCTTTTATCATTCGGCGCCCCCAAGGTTCACATAAATGTATTATTTGAGCACATCCTTTGAAAGCATGATGAACATATGGCAGCCTTGGCTGATGTCAGCAGGCATTTGTATTCGTTCATACACAAAGATAGGCGAGGCCTTGGTGTCTGAAAGAATACTCTGCTAACCAAGAATTTCAGTGCGGTTTTGACTAAAACCAATATATAATGCAGCAGTGACTGTTGGAAAGGTTTAACATGAAACCCCAGCCACATGCAACTGTATAAGGTATGTTAAAAACTGATTTTGCATAATGTGAGTCCAGAACAACAAATTATTTCAGTATTAATGATGCTGAAGATCATCTCCTGCATAAATAGTATGGCAAAAAAAAAAAATAATACAATAGTAGTCTCACAATTGTGAGAAATGTGTGGCCAATACACTGGAAAGATAATCTCATTTCGTAACCTCTAAAGTATAACATGTAAGAGAAAAGTAAAGCTTTTGTGTAGCATCTCCTATATTACGAAAAGCCAGGGTTATTAGCATTGGCATTAGCATTAGCAGCCTAGTGTTTATTTAGTCATCCTACCCGCAGGCGATTTCATCCATCCGGCTGTTCTTCCCTAGGATGTCTCCATCACTCATGTACCCTGCCACCTCCGTCTGCTTCCCTCCTTCCAGCCCTCCTCCTCCCTCCTCCCCTCTTGCCCCTGCTGCTCGCCTCAAGGGGGTGCTGTACACAAACCTGGAGGGGTCCGAGTGGGCACTGTAGCGACCTGTGGTGGTGCCGGCACCGGTCGTGCTGGTCCGTGGGGGAGCGTAGCCGCTGGGCATTGAGGGGGCTTCGCCTGCCTGGAGACGCGGGCTTTGTGATTGGCCCAGACGCCAGGCCATGGGGGAGGAGCGTGTGGCGAGGGCTGGGAGACTCCGACCGTTGACCTCAGTGGTTACCGTGGTGTCAAAGGTTGTTTCGAGGGTGCTGTGGAGAGACAGATGTAAAAAGACAGAACATGAGTGACTTACATCAATGAAGGTAATAAATACAGCTTTTTAATTTCAACAATCCCTAAGAAAAGAAAAAAAAAACCCAACCATTTCTAAAATGGTTCAGCGTTGGTGTCGCATCATAAGTGCGCTGCTGTGTGAAGGCTAAATCATCGGGGTGGAAACATCAGTGTTATGTGCAGGATGGAGGTGTCGACATCAGCTGAGGGCCACGCCCTTTAAATCACAGGCTGCTGTTTCTTTACGTGAGAGCTTGCTAAAGCGCTGCTTCTTCCAGTGGGAAGAAACGAGAGCTCCTGTGAGAATATGTGCCGCCATACAGACAGCGGCAGACACGTCAGACAGCTGCGCTCCCATCCAACTAATGAGTGAGCTTTACACAAACGTTTGAAATGTCACAGAATATAAAAACATGCAAGTCCTGAACCTCGTTAAAGCAAAAAAACTGTTAAAGCACTGTTCAATGTTACTGCATATAATATCAGAAAAAAGTGATATTCACATCATAATAAAACTACACGTTCAAAGTTAGCAGATAAACATTCCATTTGGTCAGTTGTTGTGTGTAATTACAGTTATATCCAAAGGCTTGGATGCCCCCTGGCCAAGTTATACATTTTCATATATACACATATATATATATATATATATATATACACACACACACAGTATTGTGCAAATGTTTTAGGCACCCCATTAAAATTTTTTTTTAAAACAAACAAATGCCCCCAGGCATCATCATCAACAGAAAATCATGTGAAATCCCCACCTCCCTAAAAAAAATAAAATAAAATAAAATATGAGATTGTTTTCTTTTTAATTAAAATAACCAATCAATTACCAATTGACAAAACTCATTTTAAAAAGAAGAAAAACACACAAAAATGACTTCCTTGTGGCTGTACTGCAAAGTAGTTAACAACACAGACAGTTGCTGATGACAAATCAATAATAAAATTATTTGTAAAAAAACAAACAAAAAACAATTAACTCAAACAGATACCCTCAAACAAACTGTCATTTTATCACCTAAAAGAAATTTATTATTTTAAAAGGTGAGATTTAGTCAGACATTTTACATATTTATTCATAAATATGAACTATTTAACAGCTTCTCTTTATTTAAATTTTTTTTAGACACGTTTAATATGCCTAAAACCTTTGCACATTACTGAATATATATACACACCACTGGGATAGGCTCCAGCAAAAAGGAGCAAAAAGGGAGAAGCCAAAAGTATTTACTATATTATATTATATAATATGATAAAAATAAATAAGTAATTTTTCTAAATATGTGGATATGTTTTTTACTGCACATTATTCTTTTATGTCAACTTTAAGCTACTTGCACATCAAAGTGCCAGGAAATGTAATTTCATATGCACCATATTGAACTCATCCTTGTAGGAGTAAATGCCAATATGCTGCAACAATAATAAATGAAGAGTTAATTTGCAAAACCCTCTAAGTCCAAAACCACAAATTGAGGCCAACATGCACTTGGATGCTTATGCACCTATCAGTGTGCAAAATATTAAAGAATTTGAACGATTTTCATTTTATTTATGGAAATCTGTGGATTGTCTAATGCGTTTTCCTTTAAATTCCCATTTTCAATTGCATTTTCCCCCATTTAACAAAAATGGACTTAGAGGGTTTTGCAAATGAACTCTTCCAATATTCTGAATTCATTGAAATTTTATGTAATGAACAAAACATCTATCACAAAGCCTACTTCATTACTTAACTGACAAATATGCTTCATCACTAAATCCTGTGGCATTTCTAAAAAAAAAAAAAATCACCAACTAAACCGTTCCATTAGCACTGGAAGAGACGTAATGGGATGCAGTGATAGCGATCAGGTGGGAGAGATGGAAAAGAAAAAAAGCTTCATTTTATATAAGAGCAAACGGGAAAATGCACCCATTAAAAAAACATCTTCATAACAGCAAAATCCAAATGGATGAATGCATTCCCCGAAGCTGTCCAGGCTGAGGGCGCTGCACCGTGCATGTGGACACACTCAGCAAAGCACGGCAGCGGTGGTATCTAGCTCGAGCTCTCTCTGCTGGGAAAAGGAGTGCACTGCATTCACACAAAACCAGAAACCTGCTCGGAAATGTCTTTCAGGATTAGACGCTATTGCACATTTGGAGACGTAAGTGAAGACAGGAAACATGCACACATCCTTTAGATCACCACTGAGACATTTTTATGCTGTGAAAAACTAATAATATTGTAAAATGTTGCATTATGCAAATTATGCTTGACTGCCCGTGTTAACTGATGTGCAGCTGCAGCCAATGCAGAACCCAATTTATTGTAATTTGTGCACTACTGGTAAAGTGTTGTTCCACTTTCACAGAATGCAAACTCCATTTAATCTGCAAATAAAGAGTTGAGGACAAATCGCACTGTGTGGTGGATTATGGATCAGCAGGAACATTTGTGTGGACGGGTGTGACAGCGATGGCTCTGTAAAAACAGAAGCGCGAGGCTTCTTGTGCGTGCGCTCGGTGGCCGTGTTCACGACACAACTCTGCCAACACCTCCTGAGATCAACGCGCGCACGAGAAATAAAGCGCGTGTTTATCCGACACGTGAGCACAGGAGAGTAAACGGAATGAAAAGCCGAATCATTTCGTCAGTCACTCTCAACGCAGCCCGATGAATCAGTTTATGTTTATCTCAAAGAAGCAGAGACGGAAAAACAGAGTGAAATGGAAGCAGCGATAAAGTGGGAGCTGCTGTTAGGATTTATGATAAATTAACTTAAAAGATTTGGCTGCTGATACGCAACACGTTTACTACACCACGTCTACGCAGTCAGGTACAAAAAGACTTGGACAGAAGACAAAGCTTTTATTTTAGTGGTCGACTGCAGCATATTCAAGGCAAAAGAACATGAGTATGATGTCCACGTGCACAGTTTCAGCTTTAATCTGAGGGCAGTTAAAGCCAAAGATCTTCTTCGTACAAAACATACAAAAACCTGTTTCATCTTTAACTGCATCCAAATCAAACATACAGCACTATGCAAAAGTTTTAGGCAAGCTCAAATTTGGATTAAAAAAAAGGTAGTCTTTGATTTCTCTCCTTGTCATTGATTATTTTGTCAATGAGACTGTAAATAAATAATTGTCTTAGTAGTTTTACCATTTTTTGGGGTGTTGTACCTTTTTATTGTTTATTATTGATTCCATTGATCCTGAATAAAGGATAAAAACAAGACAGGCAAACAGTGACGAAACATAACCTCCTTGACGGGGCTCAAGGATCAACTATTAGGATAAAAAATTATTCATCAGGATCAAAGATCAGCAATTAAAGATGAGTGATCAGGATTAAAAGTCAGCAGATAGGATCAAAGGTTACCAATAAGGATGAAAGATAAGAGATAAGGAACAACGATAAATGTTCAAGATCACAGGTCAACAATCAGGATCAAAGATCAGGATCACAGGTCAGCAATCAGGATCAAAGATCGGGTTCACAGGGCAACATTTAGGATCAATGATCAGCGAATAATGATGAGTGATCAGGATTAAAAGTCAGCAGATAGGATCAAAGGTTACTAATAAGGATGAAAGATAAGAGATAAGGAACAACGATAAATGTTCAAGATCACAGGTCAACAATCAGGATCAAAGATCAGGATCACAGGTC
>OMMV01139359.1:2857-14809 GCA_900302635.1 Chatrabus melanurus
ATGTGTACAATATCCAAAAAATACTTTGTCAAATATATGAGAAATGTGTTGTTTCTTTATTTTCACCAATTTTTCTGCTTCTCCAGGCTGTGGATATAAAAAGGCCTCAAGTGGAAACCGATTTTTGACACTTTTATTACCGTAAGATGGCAAATGGAATCAATAAACATAACTGCATGTTTTTTGCACTGTAGCGGTTTGAGGTCTTTGAAAATCATTACAGATTTAATTAACTGTCCTTTTCTGTCAAAACTTTAAAACCTGTGACTGCATGTATTCAACTGCTGCAGGTATAAATGAGTTAGACAGACGGGGATTTGTGACCTCTCATATGTACAAGGAACAAAAAAAAAATTTCCAGAGCACCAACACAAGTTGAATTTCCACCTATCACGTGCCATTTCACAGCCATCACAGGAGAGTGGACCAGAGTGCACACTCGTTTGATCGGTGCTAATGGATACCACATCTGACACAGCTGCACAGGTGCAGAAACATTTTGGTTTATTTAGCCAAAATACAATAAAATCATTTTCATGTGTACAGGGAAAGGCATGTTTTCATTATAAGTACCTTTTTAGGTACTTTTTTGAGGTTTTTTTTCATGACCAATTGCTATGGTAACAACACGATGTGTGCGGGAATCAGTGAAGCAGAGTATTTGTGTGAGGATTTAGAACCAATTTAGTGGAGCAGATGGTGAGTGGCTTCTGGTTATAGGAAAAACTCATTTGCTGGGCTCAAACATTAATACGTGATACTTGAAAGGCCCAAGCGGTTCGGTGACAGGACTCCGGCGGGGATACGGGTTTGGCACAAATAGCCTCAAACCAAGCTGATACTGTCGGTACCACCACAGCTGACATCGAGTTGCACTTGTGGTTCTTTGCCAGCTACAGAACTGAAAAGCATCTGTGCTAAAAATCAAAAGCAGACACTCCAAAAATGCTGTGTAGATTTTACTGTGCTATTTGCAAGAACCCAGGCTACAGTACATTAAAAAAAAAAACTTTTTAAAACATGACTGGAGCACAGTGAAAAAAAAACCCCAAAATTAATTACAGCCTTAAAAAGCATTGTGATCCTCTCGCACAGTAAGAGCTCTAAAGTCCAGCAGTTGTAATTTTATGCTCAGTATTCTTGAAACTCATTGCAGTGTAAATGTATGAACAGGCTGGATAATTGAAGCTTGAGATGAGTGTAATTATCGTTAAACTCACTGACAAACCTTCCGCTGAACAGACGAGCGGTGCAGAAGCACAAAGCAGGCTAGGGGAAAATCGGATTAAAGAGTGAGATAATTAATCCAGCCTGCATTGATATAACCTCCAGTTTGACACTAGTTTGCATTGAAAGTAGGAGCCGTTTAGACTTTTGTGAACTTTGACATTAATGACACCTTAAAGATGTGATATTGTACAATTTTATATTGAGGGTCGACATGCTCTCATCTTGGCATTGACATTCATGTCTCTAGGTCCTTGGCCTTTGAGATCAAGAGACACCTGGGGAGAGCTTATGGAGGCATGTCTTTTGTACTAGGTCTCTTTGAAGGATCCCTGGGTACAGATGGAATGACTGTGTTAAATGAATGGTTACGCAGATGAGTATCATTTGCAGTGTGAGGGAACGTGAGCTATGACATTTTGGCCATGTGGTGTTTCTCTGGGCATGAAACCAGCACCCAGGTGCCTCAGTGCTGAGGACCCCAGTGGCTGGAGAAGGCCAAGGGGACGCCCACGTTTCACGTGGCTGCAGCAAATAGATGGTTACTTTGGAGGGGTGGGGATCGGCTAGTTGTCTGCCTGGATGGTTGTCATCCAGGTCACAACCTGACCTGATATTGTGTATAATTTAACCTTTGTCTACTTTTCGCTGTTAAATACGGGTGGGGCTTTGGTATATATTACACATAAACAGTGAACAAGAAGTATGTGGAGCAGGCTGCCTTTATTGATTTCATTTTGATGATGACAGTTCAGTTTGCGTGTGAAAAAAGTGCAGGAGGGCGGAGTCAAGGCCGTTAGGAGAGCTGAGCCTCATGAAGGTCTTAAGCTTTTGCTGCACAGGACGGAGTTGATTGGCTGTTTGAAGCTGGTCAGCTGCGACAGCAGTGAGTCACGGAGACTGACGCCATCATCTACTCATCTGCACCCAATAGATCAGAGGAACACAGAGACAGTTATTACACTGTGTTCGTCACTCAGCTTAAGTGATTCTGATCGGAATAAAGCCTGTTTCATACCAGATGTGTTGCACGTCCCTGATGGGTGTGGAGTGTACTGATTTTCATTTTGGCACGAGTCATTCCATATTAAATCAACAAATGGCTCCCGGTTCATAGTCTCAGATTTGTCTTATTTTCACATACAGTATTGCTTCATTTAAGAACACTGCGCAAATTTTTTTTTTTTTAGGGTACTTAGAAATCATTCTTTTAAGCGCCCATTTTCTGGAATATCGTTTTGACACAGGAAATGGCGCAAAGGCTTCACACGCTCAATGAAACCTGGGAAATTTATGACCTTGACTCAGCAATGGCTGAGGGAATAGCAAGCGGTACATTTGAATTTCATTCCTTTAATCAGGGATTCCATGTTTACAAAGGCATTTCAGTCTGACAACTCACGTTAAGAATCTTTATTTAAGCAACAGCACATAGTTAGAGTTTGGCATCTGGGCTCCGACCACATCACTCCTCGCAGATCAAGCTTGCAATATTGGGGAGTGATGATTAGGATCCATATTATACCCCCCGCCGTCGGAGCCCACAGGTGGAAGCTGGGGCGGAGGAGGGGCTGAGCATGGACAACGATGTCACCGGTGTTGGCAGCATTTGTAGGGCAGGGGGAAGAGCTGGGAGGTTGTCTTAAATAGCCCGCCTTATTTGCAGAATGTGATTGGTAGTTATGTGAAGAGTGAGGCATGTCGAGTTAATGTACATGAAATCAGCTCGAGTTGTCTGCCAGAACTACCTCATAAGTTCGCTCCATTTGGACACCCAAACTTGACGAACTATTGTCTTGCATTTTACAATGACATGTTTTCTGGGCTGTGCGTGCGGGTCTTGTTTTGACACAGGAAATGAAGCAAGGCTTCATGTGCGCAATGAAACCTGGGAGATTTATGACATCAACTCAGCGATGGCTGAGGACCCCTCCCGTAAGATCATGTTTTGATGCCAACTACTGCTGTGAATGGTGCAAATCCAGGCAATCCGGGTGGCGTGGTTTGATCCAGAAATGGTCCTGGATGCTGGAAATAGCACCAGGGACCCCCCTCAGAGGCCCCACAAAGACCTCATGTGTGCTAATTAGGGTCTGTGCGCTTAAACGAAGGATATATCTCTTAAAGAATAACAGATAATGGCTTGATTTTCTTCAGGCTTTTTTCACCTGCACCTATTGTCAATGTTAACCTTTTAATTGATTTTTGGCCCACAGGGAAATGACATCAGGATCTGATCAAATCCAAATTTTCATCTAAATTAACCCTTTCCTACCCTGACCTTTAATGGCCCTGAAAAAGGGTATTGACCCACTTAGAGCCAAATTTTCTCCATATTATAAATCATTTGGCATACTTATTTCTGCATTAAAATTATTCACATTAAAATCATTAAAATGATTATCATAGGATACTTTCAAAACCAAATTCCTTTTATTTCAACAGAGGCTAGGTATGTCAGGCAGGGAACTAGGAAAATGGACTTTTGGTTAAAAAAAACCCTGTTCTTTGAACATCCATAAATTGAAAACTATAGAAACAAGATAACTTTTTTTTAGGTTTAAAATGGATAATAGGTACAGGTAAAAAAAAAAAAATCCCTGAAAAAAATCAAGGTAGAGAAATAGCCCCTCAAAGTTAGCAAGAAAATAGGCATCCATGCCAAAAAACTGCCATGCCCCCTTTTTTGGACCCTTTTGGAAGGAAACCTATTTGGCAGTGTGGTGGCCAAGCGGTTAAAGCAACCAACTGCTGTCAGTGCAGAAGGTTCCCGGTTCAAAGCCGCCCATTCTCCATGTAATGTGAAATTGTGTCAGGAAGGCCATCCGGTGTAAAACTTGTGCCAAATCAACATGCAGATCCATATCGGATCTGCTGTGGCAACCCTGAGTTGAAATTGGGAGAAGCCAAAAGCATTTACTTTACTGGTAGGAAACCTATTTTGGAGTATGAGCCTAAGATTTTTCATGTTGGGCGCATAATCTACAAAATATGTGAAATTAAGCAAATCTGAGACCATGAACTGGAGAGATTTTTTGAAAATGGTTGATTTCATATGGAATGACCCATGTGTTAACAGGGTACGGCTTTCACACTGAAACACGCCTCTCAGGCGTGGCTCCAGCGCCGAGGCTGATTTAGTCTGTAGAGTTTCAGCACTGCACCTATTTTTCACGTGTGATGTAAGTGGTTCTCAGCAAAAATAGAGAAATTATCTGTAGGCAGTCATATTGACATCATACCAGCAGCATTAACACTTTTTAGTGTAGTTTTTATATCTAAGGTAGAGGTCAAAGCCATGAAAAATGTTTTTTTTTAACCATTTCAGTGATTGAAAAAAGTCATGTTACTGTTATGCAGTTGCAACAAGTCAACTTTCTGGTGTTCACTTTTCGGAATGCTCATCAACATAACAGGATCTGAATTATAAAAGAGAAAGAAGCCCTATATAAGCTCTGAGGCCCATTGGTGCCGGGGCTTATCCCCAGATTAGTGTGACGTGAACAAGAGTCTCCAGCTCCCCCTGGATGGGACACCAGTCCGACGCAGTTTACTTCCCCAGCCAAGAGCCAAAATTTAAAAAATAAACTATTAAACCTATTCAGTTAAATTAATATTTTCCTATATTCTTTGGTATTTTTGTCATATATAAATAAGCAGTGATGATTGCTGGGCAATATATATGTAGATGCTGTCCAATCTTGATTTGATCGTGTGGCATGAAGAGATGAAAATCTGTCAAGCCTCACAAGCTGAGTATACCTACAAGACAAGCCAAGTGAGCAGTCATGCAATTCAAATATAAAAGTGGTTGTAAGAATAGACAGGAAAGAAAAGAACATAAAGTGTCATATCTTCCTAAATTAGCTTCTCGTCCACAGAATGCACCAGAGCAAACAGAGGTGGACATTAAGGACATTGTCGAGGAATTTGGTCAATGCAAGACTCTTTGAATAGGTGAGTGAGTGTAGGAGTGTGTGTATGTGGGTATGTGCTTGATAATTAACGGGTACTGGGGCCCGTCGTAACCATCTACCACCACTGATTCTGCCCCAGAAAAACAGCAGTCCAGTATTGCCATAACATTCCTGTCCATGTTGAGTGTATGTAAACTTCTGACCATAGCAGTATCACTGCGGCACCTGTGGGGTATTTGTGGTTACAAACTTGAATATCTGGTTTTAAGACACGATGACCTACAGCATATTAGCTGTCTGAGAAGGTTCCCACTGCGGCCCCTTCAAGGGAATTTTGCAAATAAAGTTTATTTAATAGTCATAGCGAGTACTAAAGGCGCAGTCACACTTTGACGTTTGGGCCAAGGTGGACAAACGTATTTGCAAACGTCGGTGTCCGCCGGGCCTCCGCAAGTCTAACGGCGGCGGCCGGTGGAGGCTAGTGCAGGCCCGGCAGAGGCCAGCGGACACCGATGTTTGCAAATACGTTCGTCCACGTTGGCCCAAACGTCAGTGTGACTGCGCTTTATACATGAAAACAGTTGTTGACTTTACTGTAGCTTTGGATGGAGGTTTATTATTGTGGCATGGTGAAATGCATTGTGAAAACCAGATTGAAAAAAACATGTTCCTACTAGCTTAGCTAGCGGGGATTCCCGTTTTGCTAACCTTGTAGAGCATTGGTCTCAAGTGTGAGAAATCTGGCTTAAAATCCCCCCAAAGCCACAAAGATATATATGTCACTTGGTTACATTACGTTTGGTTTTTCTTTAAGAGGCTGAAAAAAAGCCCAAGCTGAGTCACCAGGTTTATTTTGGTTTGACCTTTGAGACACATTCTTCAAAGAAAGCTGTTGGATTTGTTGGAAAGAAAGTACTGCTTTTTTTTTCTTTTTTTTTTTACAGCTCTTTCTTTTCTTTTTTGGGAAAATTAAGGTGTGTATGACTATGACAAGTGTGTTCTGTTACAGTTTCATTTAATCTGTTTTATCCTTCTACATTGCACTTTGGCTGAACTAAGCCTGTGTAAAAATAAATGAAACAGTCTCCTCAAAGTGGCAAATATAAAAATAAACAATATAAAAAATACAAGAAAATTTACTATCTATCTGTCCAGTTAGCTATCTATCTGCAGCCAGGTCCATAAGTATTTGGACAGTCCCATATTATTTGATACTTTGTCTCTGTACATCATCACAGTGGAGTTGAAATAAAATAAACAGGACATACTTGTAGTGTAGACATTCAGCTTTAATTCAAGGGGTTTAACAAAAATATTGCATTAACCATTTAGGAATTATGGCCATTTATATGCATAGTCCTTCCAGTTTTTTAGCCACTTTTTAGCAAGTTTTCTTTAGCTATATCAGGGGATGAATACATGAACATTTCAAAATAATTTATCAAGTCACTGAATATGTCTTGGACTGCATTTACAGTACCAGTCAAAAGTTTGAACACACTTTCTCATTCAATGGTTTTCTTTCTTTATTTATTTTTTTAATTTCTACATTGTACATTAATATGGAAGAAATCAAAACCATGAAGGAACACATATGGAATTATGTAGTAAAAAAAGTGTGAACCAAACCAGAATATGTTTTACGTATATTTTAGATTCTTCAAAGTAGCCACCTTTCGCTTTGATGACAGCTTTGCACGCTCTTGACATTCTCTCAATCAGCTTCATGAGGTAGTCACCTGGAATGGTTTCAATTAACAGGTGTGCCTTGTCAAGAGTTAATTTGTGGAATTTCTTGCCTTCTTGATGTGTTTGACACCATCAGTTGAATCTAAAATATAACACAAATATAAAACATATTCTGGTTTGTTTAACACTTTTTTGCTTACTACATAATTCTATATATGTGTTCCTTCATAATTTTAATGTCTTCAGTATTAATCTACAATGTAGAAAGCAATAAAAATAAAGAAAAACCATTGAATGAGAGGGTGTGTCTGCTTCCAGTTTCATTAAAGCTATATATGACATTTATAATGCAGCAAGCTACACAAGGGGGACATTGACTTTCCACTGTAACAAAAAGATCAGGTCATTCAGAATGGAGATGTGTCTATGTCTGAGCGTGATGACATTTCGTCACAGTGTGTAATTGTGTTTCTTGCAGGCCAATATAAATAGAAGCAAAAGATTTATTATTGCAAAATAAGCAGCAGTAACACACCTGTACGTATTTCCATGCACTTCTCATTGACTGTGATCATCTTGTGCAGCTGCACACAATGTTCCTGTATAAACACAGAGCCACTGAGTGTGGGTTTGTGCAGAATACCCAGGAGTCTCACATTTAAAAAATGGGAAGAAGACCTGAATAACAGAAACTATTTCATATCATATATGTGATGCAAAATCATACAACTGTTGTTTTCACTGCAATCAAACTGTTGCAGTATACAGTGATAATTTTTAATTTGACACATTAGAATGTTGTTTGAGAAATGTTTCATCAGAGATTTTCAAACTCAACAGCATCAGATGCATTATTGCATGATTTTGCCTTCAAATTAAAGATTTTGTTTGAGTCCGGTAGGAGCAATGGGCCCGTTTAGTGTTCTATACAGGCTGAAGATGTCTGAAAGATCTTTCAGGAGATGAAGCTCTGAGGACGAGGAGCAGTAAGTGATGAATAGAACATCATACTGTGCCAGCGGTATTTTATCAACCACAGGTTCCTGTGTGCTCTGAATACAAAGCAGCTCAGATCAAACTGTCATCCATCTCCTGTGCAACTCAAAGACTAACAAGAATTTCAAACTCTGGATGAATTAACTGTGCATTTTATCACAGCGCCATGAGTGTCGGCCACCTGTTGTTGTGAAGATATTCTCTGAAGTGTTAATGAACATGGGGTTTTTTTTGTTTGTTTTTTTCCTGCTGATTATTATGTCAGTCCGCCAGTGGGGTTTGCCAAAGGATTCTCCGTGGTGTTAAACACTCAGTGCATCACTGGAGATTGGCTTCAGAGGTAATGCATTCTGTATCAACAGCATGCTTTGAATAGTCCACTTCTGTGTGCTTTGCAGTATGAATGACACTGACTAATTCATGCAATCACAGCTTTTGTGTTACTACATCAAACTGTCTGGGCTCGAATGCTGAACTATGCTCTGTGTTATTGTGAATAAATTACACTAATCATGTTTGTGTGAAAGAAAATTGCTGGTGGTAAGTGCTGGAAAATGTATAGTTTTATTAAAGCTTTTAATAAAGGAGAAACATACTGCACAACAGCACTTAAATAATCAGAAAATAATTTATTTCTCTGATTTAGTACATTTCTGTGTATTATTGGCCTCAGTCAATGTAGCGTAAATGGCTAAATTTAGAATTTTATGACTATCAAAAGTCTCAAATACCTCAGAGCACCACCTGTTAACAGGAAAAATCTGTCTTATCTGAAGTAAAAAGTTATCGGATGGAGGGATTAAATCTCTGTCCTTTATTGTACACATGATAAACAGCTACTTTATGTAAGATCAAAATTTATTCAACTAGCACAGAATTGTGAAATTGACATGGAATGAACATAACCTTTGGTTGGATATCATGGGATTAACTGTACTACTAATACAAATGTTTGATTGTTTGCCTATCCTGAGGAGAAGAAAAGCAGGGGAACTTAAGAGGAGAAAATTATAAAATAAAATAATGGCAGGAAAATGTGTTAGATTTATGGTGGAGTCTGATGTTACTGCCTCCAATTGAGATAATGCCACTCTAACCTTTATTCAGACAAAAATCCAAATGCTTACTTGGACAAAGCGAGGGATGGCTTTCTCTGGGGCGGCCATGCTCTAGGGAACCGTCTGTGATCCGGCCCAGGGTGTGGAGCCTCTCTTTGGCCCAGTTGCTTGGCCTTGAACGACTTAGGCAGACAGTCTCACCGACCTCCGCATTGGCATCTCTCTTGTGCCCCATCAGCACTTCACTTAGCCCGTGGTTGGCCACAGGAGGGGGGAACCATGCGACAAACCAGGCGACGGCTGTCCACAGGCATACCAGAGTTAGAAGATCGTTGTTCGGCTCTACACCATTGGTTAGCGGCAACATCTGCTCAGAGGATACCCTGGAAAGGAAGTTGCTGTCTCTGGGTTTTGTCGGAATAAAAGTGGTGAGTGGCTTTATCAGCACAACATTCAAAAATGTATTTCTTTGTCGCTGGCCAGATGAGAAAAAAATTCTTTGAATGTTTTAGAGAAGGGAAAAGTGATCAAAATGTTTAAAAATGGAAATCTGAATTTGGAATCTTACAAAAATTTTAAAATGGAATTTAAAGTGGGAGATCTAACAGAAAGTTACGTTCACCAGTGAACAATAACTTGACGCAAACATTAGGCTTGTGAGACTAACAAAAACTTAAATTGGGAAAAGTGCATGAGTTCAAAAAGTCTAAAAAGTGTAAAAGTGTGGAGTAAGAAAGTCTAAAGTGAGTGTTAAAACGTGTTAAAAGTCTTAAAAGGATAGAATTCCTTTGTTCAGGACGCAGGGTTTAATGGAGTCCACAACATGGTTTTAAGCCCTGCCCACAAGGTAGCAGTTGGGCCGGCTGCTTATTGTCTGGTTTCTAATTACATTTTATGTTGACTCAGGTTTGTTGACAAAGAACGAAAATAATGAGGGGCGAAGGATTAGGTTTCCCCTGTTTTGAGTAAACGATTACATTGGTTCAATTGGTATTTGCACATAACAGAAAACAAAATAATCCAAAAGGAAACCAGCAATATCAGCCATGATCAGTAGATGGCACTGTGGCTCCCTGAATGTCTTGGCAACCATTTCACAAATTATACTGAAATTTATGTTTCAGTATTTTTTTTTTTGTCATGGAAACATGAAAAAATGGTTAACAGCTTCTCGAAGTCCAGACAGTTCAATGGTGTTGGTTCTGCCAAGAAATTCCAATGTTTAATAAGAGTTTCGTCGATAGGGGCAAGAGTTGGACTGTCTCTATCCTGGTTAGCATGTGGGGAGGAAGACTAAAAGAATTTCTTGGCTTCCTGCAATTCAACTGGTCTGAGATCAGATGGTTAGCCTTGATAAAGGGGAGATGGGGTCTGTGTACCTCGGAGACCAGATGGTGGGTTCTAATAAAGGGGCAAAAGGGGAGGAGTAGTGTATTATACGTGGACTTGGCAACTCTTGTGCCTAGCTTGAGCATCTCTTTATGTTATCTTTCACTTAAAATTCATACAAAATCCTTTCTGCAATCTTGTGCAGAGGTATGGCTGTGTTATTTGAGTTTTAGAACATAACCACTGCGGAATAATCAGAAAATAATAGGTTACCTATCTGATTTAGTACATTTCTGTGCAGAAACAGTCTGTCTGTCTCTGACTGACAAGCACAGCTGCAGCTAATCCGTCATCAATCTGTTAGCCACTAACCATCCAGTACATCAAAGTTTACCAGTTGCAATTGGGTTGGCTTTTATTTTTCTTCCAGTGCAGGTCAATGCGGGTCTTTCTCTCTCTCTCTCTCTCTCTCTCTCTCTCTCTCTCTCTCTCTCTCTCTTATATCTCTGTCTCTAAGGTCCAGTGCCCAACTCGGGTAAAAAAAAAGAAAAGAAAAAAGACCCTTATGATGGTTCTGTAATCCCGGTGGGTCCAAAGCTTTGAGCAGAAAAGGCAACAAAGCAGAAATATATTCAGCCCATCAGTCAACGTTACCTTGCAGCAGACCTTGAATGCAATGTGCACCACTGAATACTACTTTCCTGTGCTGCTACGCTGACCTTGCACTTTCTACAAAAACAACTCTGAAGAGAGGGAGAAAGGAGAAAACACACAGAAAGTCACAGACACAGCGCGTAGAGGTGAGGTTGAACAGCACACTGCTCACCTTAACCTGAAATACTGCAAGAAGCATCGTGTTCAGTAGTCATGGCTTATTAAAGAGTGTATTATGTGACACCTCCATCCATCACAAGGCTGTTCTCCTCTTACCTCATAGTTACATACGTGCACACGTACACACGCGCACACACAAAGGCAGACAGAATAGGCAACAGTTAAACTTGCACTCATTACATTGTGAAGGTCCTTGAAGGACAAGTTCAGTTTTTTTACAACCTTAGTCATATCATTTTTATAAAATTGGCAAAAGGAAATATATGGGTGCCGATAAACTCACTGCAGCATTTTTCCAAACCTTAAAATTGCATAGTGCACTTATGAACTTGTTCTTGCATTTTATTACTACTTATAACATCAACTGCCGTTGATGTTATTCCTAGGCTTTGGAAAAGTGCAGACATATAGCCTGTAAAATGCAGTAAAGATACAGATAGACAGATAAAGCCTTGTTCACACTGCCACTCCAAATCGGATTTTTAGCACATCCAGATTGTATCTAGCTTGATTTTTGCCAGTGTGGACAGCGAAAAACCGCATGAGATCCGATTTTTCCAAAGCTGACTCAAACCACATACGGAGGTGGTTTCGAATGCGATTCTGATCGGATTTTTACAGATCCGTTTCAATCTGAACGCCTCGGTCGCTCAAATAGGATTTCAGTGTCCTCTGCGAGTGACGCAGAGGACGCACAACTCAGCAGTCTCCTCTGTCACTCGCGCTCTGTCACTGGAGGACACTGTGTCTCCGTTTTCTGTCTGTGTCACTCGCAGCCCCACTCCTCCGTTTCTGTCACTTCTTTGCAATTAGAATAACGTTTTTGCTGCGGCTCCACATCACCATTTGGGACAGAAACAGGCACAGATCGCTGTAGTCCATTTTATGTATTTGTTTTTCCT
>OMMV01139484.1:4850-17355 GCA_900302635.1 Chatrabus melanurus
TTGGACAGTTCATATTTATCCTGAACAAAAATATAAATGTTATTACTGTGACCAGTCACACCTTTGCAATAATCATGCTGTTTAATCAGCATCTTGATATGCCACACCAGCCAGGTGGATGGATTATCTTGGCAAAGGTAAAGTGCTCACTTTAACAAATTTGTGATTTGATGAAAACAAACCTTTTGTGTGCATAGAAGAAGTCTAAGAGCTATTACTTCAATTCACAAAAAATGTGAATGAAAACAAAAGTATGGCTTTTACAGTTTTGTTGAGTATATATTGTCCGTGACCTATATCTGATCTGGCTCTTACATTCGACTATGATCTGACTCAGATGTGATTTGTATCTCATTTGTTTTTGTCATACACAAGAGGTCACTTGTAAACATGAATATGAACTGTTTGGACAAAACCATCAGATCTGGTGAGGGGAAAAAATTAGATTCATATCACTTCAGCTTGAAATGCGAATGCGGCACACTCAAGAGATGACAATGACAATTATTCCAGGGGACCAATAAAACATTATTCTCACTGCCAAAGAGCCAGGCCACATGTTACATTACACACAAAAATTTAGTTTAATAATTAAAAGCAGAATGATTCAATCTAGTTTCTTTTCAAAACAGTTTTACAAACCAAAGAACAGGGCAATGAGTTAATTTTTACAGGGCAATGAGTTAATTTTTGATGCACACTTTGCTTTGCCAATTCATCTTCTAATGGGAGCTTTTGAAGAAGGGCCTTTATTGCCATTTTTCATACATGGATACATACAACAATATTTGCCCTCTGCATATAACCCATCCTAATTACAGTTAAACACAATCCAACCACTAGGAGCAGTGGGCAGCCACAGTCTGGTGCATGCGGGACCAACTCCAGAAGCAGAGATGCTGCCTTTTATATATACATACATACATGGTAGCAAATGCCTTTCAAAGGGATGCAACACTCTTGAAATAGCTACGTTATTGAGGCGTGATCACTGAACAGTCAAACGTGTTTTTGCAAATAGACAAATGGGTCACAAGAAACGTGTTGAGAAGAAAAATCACAAATTAACTGCAAAAGACTTGAGAAGCATTAAACGTGATGCTACCAGGAACCCATTATCCTCCAGTGCCACCATATTCCAGAACTGCAACCTACCTGGAGTGTCCAGAAGTACAAGGTGTTCAGTGCTCAGAGACATGGCCAAGCTAAGGAAGGCTGAAACACGACCACCAGTGAACAAGACTCACAAGTTGAAACATTAAGAATGGGCCAAGAAATATCTGAAGACAGATTTTTTTTTCAAAGGTTATGGACAGATGAAATGAGAGTGACTCTTGATGGACCAGATGGTTGGGCCGGTGGCTGGATCACTAATGGACACACAGCACCACTTCGAGTCAGACGCCAGCAAGGTGGAGGAGAGGTACTGGGCTGCTATTATTAAGGATGAAGACGGACTTAAAATCAACTCCCAAACCTACTGCCAGTTTTTAGAAGATATTTTCTTCAAGCAGTGGTACAGGAAAAAGTCTGCATCATTCAAGAAGGCCATGATTTTTATGCAGGACAAAGATCCATCACACGCATCCAAGTACCTCACTGCTTGGCGAGCCAGCAAAGGCCTCAAAGATGACAGAATAGTGACATGGCCCCCTTCCTCACCTGACTTAAACACTATTGAGAACTTGTGGGCCCTTCTAAAACATGAGATTTACAGTGAGGGAAAACAATCCACCTCTTTGAACAGCATTTGGGAGGCTGTGGTTGCTGCTGCACCAAAAGTTGATCGACAACACATCAAGAAACTGACAGACTCCATGGATGGAAGGCTCACTGCATTTACTGAAAAGAAGGGCGGCTATATTGGTCACTGAATATTTTTGAAATGTCAAAAGTGTTTATTTGTTAATTTTGAGTTGTTTATCTGTTATTTTTACATTAATAAATGAAAATATACAAGTGAGATGGGAAAATTTTAGTGTTTCATTGAGCTGCATAATAAATTCTGCACACTAATAGTTGCCTAATAATTGTGCACACATATATATTCCCCTGAGAAAGTCAAAACTCACTTTTCCTTTGTTAAGGTTTGAGGTTTATTAACGTTTTGGATTGACTGAGAGCACTGGATTTGTTCAACAATATAATTAATCCTCTGGAATACAGCTTGCTTTATAATTGTGCAGTATATATATGTAATTTTATGTGGAGGGATCTTCATGTTAAGGCCATGTCTGGCCCTCGGATCTCCTGTTTCCCAAATTAAAAGTTTTGTCAGCAGCATCACGAGCTCTGGAGCATCACATTTCCAGTGTATGTTGCATTAAAAAAAAAAGGCCTTCCCTGCAGACAGATGATCCAGAGCAGTGAGGACAACAGAGAAGGGGAGGAGATTTAGATGACCAGCTTGTGTGGGACAATTAGAGCCAAGTGTGTCCAACCAGAGCTCAGACCGGGACTGAAAACCGAGCCGAGAAACTGTCTACGCTCCTTTACGCACGCACTGAAGCCGATCCTCCGAGTTGGGGCCGATCAGAACCCGGCATTCTGCATTTTTCTCACTTTTAAAAACATGCACAGTTACTCAAGACTCGCGTGCGCGGTGGCCAGCACTGCTTCATGACACTCCGGGGCCTTTTCGCGTCACACAACGCGCACGCACTTCTCTTCATCACATTCCCGCAGAGGAGCTACGTGACCGCGCGCATTCTCGGCACTTCACTAAGCAGGAAGCGGATGACTTGGAAGTTCCCAGTCAGCATCTTTTTCTCCGAGCGCCGTTGAACTTTACTTGGATTGTTTTGTGTGCGCGTCGCCGTGCGCTCGCAGAAATGAAAGTCGCTTTCGTCACTCAGATCGCGGTGGCGCTTCAGCTGCTGCTGTCACCTCTCCAGGTAGGCGCTTAAATCCGACGAATTGCACATTTGAAAAATCTGCTTCGACCAGCCCAGTCTGCTGATGAATGCCCACATAGAAACCGGTGTGATTCAGCAGCACGAGTCCACACAGTAGCTGCTCACAACTTCCATGTGATTTGACGCTTTCATTTTCAATCAGGGCCAATCAGAAGCTCATTCATTACATAAAGCAGATTCTGGGGCAAATGATGCAAATATCACTATTATGTTTATTTCTCATGACTTCTACACACACCTCTGTCCATTTCTGTATTTTGATCTTTTTTTAACCACTGTCACCAATAATAATGATATTAATAGGGGAGACTGGGGCGATTGTAACAAGTTTTGCCACAGTACTTGCAACTCAAAGCTCAAGTTTCAGTATTTGAGTAGCTATTCTGTGAGCCATTCTGTTACAAAGTATCCACATTTGTTGACTGCAAATAAGATCAATCTGTATTTTATCACAAATGTCATAAATTAATGTCACAAAAGAGGTGTTGCATTGTTAATACTGAAAGTGTATTTGTTGGGGTAAGTTGTAACAATAAAAGGAAAGAAGTGTGAGCGTAGTGTAACGATGGCCGTCCCATGCCCAGGACACACAACGCATAATTACATAAGCTTTAAAATCTGAGGAAGAATTGTTTTAATGATGTAACTGGATCTATCATAACTGATGAGTCTATAGATTTTTTTATCATAATAAAATTGATTATGCTGTTTACGAAGAGATGTATGAAATTATATATTTAGTCTAATTTTTTGTGTGATACATGTTTAAATTTTTTACATTAGCTGAACACCCATTAAAATGAACAAAGAAACATTTTGCACTAATAAATCTTTGATGTTCACTTTGAAGTATTCGAGGTTTAACCTGTCCCCAATCTACCCCAATAATAACAATAAACAGTATCTATATTATTATTATTATTATTATTATTGGAAAAGCCTAGGCATGTACCTTGTAAAATGCAGGGAGTGAGCGAGTGAACAGATAGCTGGATTGATAGATAGATAAGTCCATCCCCTCCAATTTGTGAACACAATAACTCAAAAACAGTAAATGCTACCATTGTGTAAGTCACCAAATGTAAAAGGCATATAATGAGGACAAGCTGATTAAATATTGGATAACTTTGATGCCCAACATCAACACAAAAAGCAAGTTTGTTTTGAGGGCTTCCTATCACTTCCAAAGACATGCAGGTTAGGTGAACTGGTGACTCTAAAATTGACTGTAGGTGTGAGTGAAAGTGTGAATGAGTTTGTCTGTCTATGTGTCAGCCCTGCGATAGACTGGCAGCCTGTCCAGGGTGTACCCCTCTCGCCCATTGACCGCTGGGATAGGCTCCAGCTCCCCCACCCCCGTGGCTCTTAACTGGAATAAGTGGATTTGGAAAATGGATGGAAGTTTGTTTTGCTGGTGTAATTTACCTGTCTGCCACCTGCTGGACTTGTCAAGTCTTGCTACAAGGAACCATGTTATTAATCACATGCATGATGAAAATTAGGAGCAGGTGTGGTTGAAGCTGTAGCTTGAAATGAGCATGTTTGCCAGTTTCTTTCATTTCCAGCCTAGATCTGGGTGGCTACCAAGACCACCTCCGCTGGTAGCAGTTTTCAGACAGGAAATGTAGTACAAAGTGTTTGTACAAAAATGGGAACAGGAATAATAACAAAAAAACAGATATAAATTTTTTTTTAAAAATGTTATTATTAGGGGAGACTGTTGTTCCATTGAAAGTGACTCAAGGTTTTGCCTGTCCCCAGTCTACCCTAATAATGACAATACACTTTATCTGAGCAGCAGTTTTCAGACAGGAAATGTAACAAAGTGCCTTGTACAGGAATAAGAATAAAAAGTGCTGTATAAATAACATTTATAGTCATCATTAGGGGAGGCTGGGGCAGGTGCCATGGCTACACATGTGCCCCGTCTCCCCTAATAACGATAAAGATTATTTATATATCATTTGTTATTCTTATTCCTGTACGGGGGGGGACGTGTATCCTTGGGCCAGAAGCAATGGCACTGGGGGGCAGGTGTCATTGCTCCTGGCCAAGGTTACACATGTCCCCCATCTCCCCTAATAGTAACAATAAGCTTTATTTGTGTTGCACTTTTCAGATAGGAAGTATACCACAAAGTGCTTTCCATAATAATATACTAACTGTTTTAAAACATTTCCAATGGAAAAACCAGAAATGATACAGCTGAAGCAACCAGAAGAATCCTCAAACCCACCCACTAAAGAACAATAACACAAAGCCAAGACGGTCACAGATGCAACATCAACACGGAGAAAGAACCACTCTGGTTTCCATGTTGCAGACGATTTCCTTGAATAATGAATCTTCAGTAAATATTTACGAGCTGATATCAGCGTGATCTGTTCGTCTCGCGGCGTTAATGAGCTGCAGCGCGACAGGCAGGACGTTTCAGCGTCGTGTCTCAAAACTGACAAGATGTTTGCAGTGTTGAATTCTCTTCTTCTCACCTGCAGCTTGTGCTTTCTATCTTGTTTCATCTTATTACTGTTCCCTTCTGTCTCGGTCTGTGTGTGTGTCGTGAAAATCTATTGAAGCCTATTCAGGCAAGTCCTATCACTGTCAGGCAACAGTGGATTAGCACAAAGCCAGTCTGTTCCCTCATGCCTGGCATCGCCTGTCTTTTAGGCTGAAAGCGAGCCAGCGAGAAACAGGACCGGGCTGAAATTGGAGTGAGGACTCACTCAAAGGGCTGCGCTGTTCAAACACTTGTAAGAGGATGTGCCATTGCACAGCAGGACTTGTGCCTAGTAACGCTCCGGCTCTTGAACCCATTCAGTCTCTGGTTTCCTCCCAAGGTAGCTGAGGCCTGGCAGCCCGGCCGCTGACAGCTCTCATGTTTAATGTAGAACCAGGCTGTGTCCAATCACTGGCATCGCCACCGTTCATAGACTGATACCGTCTAGAGCAGAGTTCAAACAGTCCACACGCAGAAAACGGACTCTGTCCAGCTTTCGAGGTTGGACAAAGTTGATCAGTTTCTTTAGCTGGAGACTTTGCAGCTGTTGCTTTGTTGATGAATGAGTGGGAGCGGCATGGGATCATCACATCTCCTCTAATCCTCATAATCAGCTCATGGCTTGCTCAGTCAAAACAGGCGTGACAAAATCCAGGGCCCTCAACATGGAACAGGTTAAGTGTCCCCCCGCTGAAGACTGACGGCGAATAAACAGTACAGTTCTGAGATGCAGCAGCTTAACTCGCAGGTCAGTTTGACAACGTGGGGTTGTTAGTTCACTCTTTTTTTTTTATTTTTTTCTTTTTTTTTTAAGAATGATTAGTAGTATCTTAGCAGGAATGTGTAAGTCCCTCTTTTAATCCGTAACTTGCTATTTCATTGTTTGACCAACTAAAAAAGAAAAGTGTACATTTTCTGTTACTGCAGTTAATGAAGGTGAAAATCGTTAATTTTACGGAGTCGGCTGTTTTGGCTCTGTTTATTTTTGAGATTGGTTCATTTGGCTCTTTTGTTGCGTTTGTACCTGGCATTAACATGCGTCTTACGTGATCCGGGCACGAGCAGACAGTACAGGCCTTAATACACCCACGACGCAATGAGGACGCATTGTGATCCGATCGCTCAGATGACATTCGGAGATGGTCTGGGCCGCATATGGCCACATTGTTTGAGCACAGATACATCCTGGGCCACACTGAAGGACCGCCTACTCAACTGACCTCCTCTACGTAAGCGGAAGTACGTTTTCATTCACACACCAATGGCGTGGGGTTAAAGTGTGACAGCAGGCGACAACAACAGGCAAAGTGGATTCTCGTGGACGGCGTACACACAAAGCACACGGTCTGATTTCCATTCAGGCTGAGGAGTCGATACAACAGAAACAGAATAACATTTACTAGGAGGTTTCGAAAGCGTTTGAGTTGATCAAGGCAGCAATACCAAGGTAAAAGCAAACACCTCAAGAATGCCCTGAAGGCGGAGTCACACTATGACGTTTACCTCAGCGTTTGGTGAACGCAGGGAAAGGTAGAGAAAAGTGGCCAAACATCAGCAAAATCACGTTCCTGGAGTTTGGTAGCGAACCTCAAATGCAGCCTGGCGTTCCACAACGTGGCGCTAATAGAGGCCAGCAGAGGTGGGTGTTAACCAGCACTCCATTAGCACAAGTGGGACCTGTGGCAACGTGCGGGAGAAGGGTTTGACACACCACTGTCCAGTGATTCTGAGCAGGCAGGGCGAAGCAGCACCCAGCGTTGACGATCGCACCAGTAACTTCGGTTAGCGGAGGCTAGCGGATGCTAACGGATACGATGTGTGCAAGTAAGTTTGTCTACGTTGGCCCAAACGTCTAGGTGTGACTGCGCCTTTAGAAAAGCCAAGGACTCAAACATGTCCAGTAGGGACAGGATAAGCCACCCCTTTGGCAAGGAATTGGACAGTGCTGGAAAACGGAACACCATTTTGTCCCGTTGAAAATGTGATTTTTGGACTCTGAGCTCGATTACAATCAAAAAGAGGCTCTTTTCAGCTCCACAATGGATGCTTTACAGATGCACCAATCACTTTGTGCAACATTATACCTGCTGAAGCAAACCATAGCGACATTATTTATATAGATCCAAACTTGAATTCAAATGCATTTAACAAACTGATCCCATTCCTGTTTGAATGTGTTTGTTCTCAAGCTACCCTTTACATTAGCAGCTGGGGCTGCCTGCACCGCATGTACATGTAGACACTCATCTCCCAGTTTATTACTAATACCTTTACAGCAGAACAAAGGTTCAAGTCTTCAGGGTCCTGGTGCTTCTTGTCTTACTGTATGGTTGGGAGACTTGAACGCAAACCAGTGACCTACAGCGACAACTGGATGTCTTTGGCACTCCGTCTCTTCGTAGGATCCTTGGGTATCGCTGGAATGACTTTGTGTCAAATGAAGGTTTACTTCGGGAGACGCAGATGAGGAATGTCACTTGTGTGCTGAGGGAACGTCAGCGACAACATTTTGGCCTCAGTATTGAGGACCCCAACAGCTGGAGAAGGCCAAGGGGACGCGCACGTGGCTGCAGTTCGAGAAGTGGGGATTGACTGGTTGTCTGCCTGGGTGGTTACCATCCAGGACCCAGAACGGTTCTGTTGGGTGGTGAATGCAGCAACTCACGACACCAGCGCATGCTCTCAGACCTGACCTGATTATGGATGTGAATGTCATGGGCTTTCAACGATCCCTTTGAACTGTTGTATTTCTGGGACTGAATGATTATACAACATGCGTCTTTGATGATGGCTGTTTCCTCGCTTGCAAGGATCAGGGAGGATGGTCTGTTTACTTTCTGCATTCTCTGAGGTGGCTGTGGAGATTAATTCTTGCGCCACAGACTTTTCCACACTTGGGACATGGGAAGCCTAGGGTTGGGGGTGACATGGTCCATCTTTAATAGAAAAAAAAAATCCAAGAATTTGGTCACTTAGATTATTAATTCAGTGTTGGTGAAAATTCCAAGAAGTCATTTAGCTTGCCATGGCCTGTTAGCCTCGTATTAGTGATCTTTATTGGCTACAGCTGGGAGTTTATCTGTGCCAATATAAAAAAGGGTTTGTTTGGCAGCACTTATTGGACTGAACAACACAACAAGTTGTTTCTGTTGTTTCCATCATTCTGTTCAAGATTGGTGCCTCCAGGAGACTTTTTGCATTTGTATTGTTCAAATATTCCATGTTTTACAATATGAAACACATGTTCATTGGCAAAGCAGCTACAATTCCTGATAACTTGTACTTGAATTGCTTGAACAAATGAGCTTGGTAACTGCGGTTGTTTAGAAATGACCCCAAGAGACATTCCTGACTTGTGTAAATCTATGTTATGGTCACGTATGTGTTGACTAATTTAGTTTGCCTTAAATGCCTTAAATCCAGTCTGGATCCACATTGGCATTTGGCACAACTTTTACACTGGATGCCCTTCCTAATGCAACTCCAGTTCTACATGGAGTAACATGCTCACAGTTCCTGGTGTTCCCAAGTGATCTCCCAGCCAAATACTAATCAGGACCTACTCAGCTTCACATCTGAGATCAGACGGGATTGGGCGTGCTCAGAGCGGCATGGCTATGGCACTATGCACAAAGTCCCAATGAAAAAACAAGAATTGGCACATCCAGTCAAGTTCTGGTGCCAATCCAATAAGAAAAAGTACTGTTGCGGATGAGTTGGAGACTTCACACATAAAGTGAAAATAAATTGAGAGAAAGGGAGTGCTTGGACTTTATCCCACTTTCTGTTGACAGTGAAAATGCCAGTGCTCAGTTCAATCTAGCGCATACCCATGGTTCTACGCTTATCTCACGAGGAACTGGAATGTGCGGTTTCCTCAACTCTGCCGGTTTCCAGAACTTCATCCCTCCAAAAATGCCAACACTGAGTTCTCAGTGAAAAATTTAACGAGTACGCGTCTAACATTCCATGCATCTGCTCTTCTCTCGTGAGGCACTGGAATCTGTGGTTTCCTAAATTCTGCTGGCTCATCCACTTGCTCACAAACTCATCTGTTTGTGACTCGAACAAGTTGTACATTTGACAGCAGCTGCTCACAGTGGTGCAGACCCTAGGGATGCTAACATCCATCTTCTTCTCCCCTTAAGGCTTCCAAAAACACATTCCACAGTCATGCATGCACAACATTCTGCAAATGTCTCTGCTCTTTAGCAAGATGTCCTCTGTCAGGGTTTCCCTTCATTAGCCAACGCAAGAGCGGGTATGCAGGATGTTTTAAGAGCATAATGGAAACAAATAAATGGAAAAAGTAATAACTAATCACGAAACTATTTGTTTTGGTTTCTCCCGTTTTGCTTGGCGTTGTCACATTTGACTTGGCACAAGTTTTACGCTGCACGCCCTTCCTTACGCAAATCCATGATGACATGATCCTGTTTAATTTCAGCAATTTGAAATGCGTAATTCCACATTAACTCATATTACCTCATGATATCATTAATTTAAGATATGACAAGATTTTCCTTTATTGTCCTTTATTATTATTCCTTTAATGCCCCCCCAAGCGACGGGGGACACATTAAATCACTTATGACACGTAATATTTCATTCATCTCAATGATGGAGACTTATCATCGACCCTCTCCTGTGGCAGCCAGTGATAGTCTTGTTGTGGTTGAGCCATTACTACCTTATATCAGTGACAGAGTTTGACCCTAGGTGGTACAAAACGGCACTAAAAGTGCTTGTTATTTTTTCCCCATTCGCTGGTGATAGCAGGTCCTTTAAGTGCACTTTTTATGGTGTTAATAATTACAGACTTTCTTCTGTGTTCCTCTGATAGTGGGATGTAAAGTTCCTCTTCAGGTCAGGTCAGGTCTGGCAGCACATGCTGGTGTCGCATGTTGCCGCTTCCACCACACTACGGAACCACCCTGGGTCCTGGATGGCAACCACCCAGGCAGACAACCGGTCCATCCCCACCTCTTGAAAGTAACCATCTGTCTGCTGCAGCAGGTGAAACATGGCCATCCCCTTGGCCTTCTGCAGTTGCTAGGGTCCTCAGCACTGAGGCACCTAGGTACTGGATCACGACCAGAGAAACACACCGAACGGTGAAAATGATGTAACTGATGTTGAGTCTCCCTAAGTAACCATTCATTTAACACAAAGTCATTCCAGTGGTACCGAAGGCTCCTCCGAAGAGATGTAGTACCAAAGACATCCAACCTTAGATCACTGGTTTGTGTCCAAGTCTCATAACCACACAGTCTCTATACTCTTCATTTAAAAAGAAAAAAAAAAAGAGCCTTTCAGGTGTTGCTGAACCGAGTGTCCTGATTGGACACCTCTGTTATGTGAGGTATGTAGCCTTATTTGGTAATTTGTGGGCATTATTTATGGGAATTCACTCTTCTCGTGAACGTGCGCTGATTCACGCGAGTGGCATTCAGGAGGTTTGCACATGTAATTTGCACAATTATCTGGATTTACGAGTGTTTGCCGAGTCAGGTGTTGCAAGTTCATATGAGCCCATTGTACTAAAAAAAAAAGGTATGAGAAAATTTTAGCTGTTTACCAAAATGTTCTTCCATGAGGGCCATTGGGAATAAACAGTGATCGTTTTGTTCACTGAAAAGATTCATTCGTTCACATTCAATCAGCTCCTGTAGAGAAATCACGAACCGCAGCCACATCGGTGTTTAATCATCAACTGAGAAACAGATTAGGTAAATGTGCTACGTTGTCAGCAAACATGCAGCGGTTATATTAGCGGTTTGAAGTCACAGAGGCATAAAGAAAAGCTCTGCCTTTCATTGTAATACGATGCTCTTCTGTGTCAGCACCCGCAGTAAACCGTCAGACTGGAAAAAGCAACACTGAACATGTGGTTGGGAATCCTCTTTCGTAAAGTCTTTCTCCTCTCTGTCACGGCTGCAGTCGCCGTCAGCAGCTTTGAGTCGTGCAGTCACTCGCATGTGCTGTGGAAGGCTGAGACGATGACGGAGTTAAATTCAGGTGCTGAAGGGATTTAAGGTTTGCATCTGGGTGGTTTGCATTTTTGTCTTCCATAAACGTGTGCCGAAGTCAGTCATGATAAATTACAGCATTGATTATTCCTGAGGCATATCATTTTTTTCCTCATAGTTATGTAACACTATCGCTGCTGTAAGCACTGACGGCACGTTTGGTGGTTACATTCCACAGCAGATGTGCTAAATAAAACTATCAGTAGTCAAACATTGTAAATAGCAGTAAAGAAGTAATCAGTGGTCTTTGAGGTCAGTGTGTATAAAGTCGCCTTTGTCCGAGATGTAGTCTGTATATAAAACTTCCAATGAAAGAGTAAAAATGTCAATATATTTGATAAGGCAAAGGATGCCTTTACTTTAGAAAGTGATTTCTTCAGGTAGGGTTGTGGAGAACAGTGGCTTAGGTGCCTTTGTTGGCGAGGAAAAGTTTAGTGACCTTGACTTCACGGACGTAGCTGTGATCTTTGTGGAGTTGATGGATACCCTGATTGCAGCACATGAGAAGCTGCGTGAGGGGCCGGAGTGTTTGGGTTTGTGATTGTTGTGGATCAAGACTAACATCAGGAGATGCAGGAGAATGAAGGTCCAGCTCCTTAGAGTCCTGATGCTTCCTGTCTTACTGCATGGTAGTGAGACTTGGACGATAACCAGTGACCTAAGGTGAAGACTGGATGTCTTTGGTACTAGGTCTCTTCGGAAAGACTTTTGTGACATAAGGTGTGCTGCAGAAAGACATGTATGACATATGACCCGACGTAGAAAGACCTTTGTGACAAATAATGCTCTGTGGAAACGACTCGGTGACATATGAAGCACTGTAGAAAGACCTTTGTGATGTATGACGCGCTGTAGAAAGACCTTTGTGATGTATGAAGCGCTGTAGAAAGACCTTTGTGACGTATGAAGCGCTGTAGAAAGACCTTTGTGACGTATGAAGCGCTGTAGAAAGACCTTTGTGACGTATGAAGCGCTGTAGAAAGACCTTTGTGACGTATGAAGCGCTGTAGAAAGACCTTTGTGACGTATGAAGCGCTGTAGAAAGACCTTTGTGACGTATGACG
>OMMV01139513.1:0-12188 GCA_900302635.1 Chatrabus melanurus
GTAGGCTTGAAAAAGCCATTGACAAAGAATAATGGAAAATACAAACGAAAAAACACAACTGACTGAGTAGACAGAGTGTAGGCTAAGACACTAACATCCAGCTTTATGTAGGTTATTGGGAGGATGCACAATGAGGCGATCATGCCTCAGATAGGCAATTTCACCTCGGGCACGAGCTGCGCGCATGGCAGGGAGCAAATCCCTACGCTTCTGCCGAACTGCTTCAGTGTAGTCTTCATTAATGAAGAAGTTAGTTCCTTTAAGTAATTTTGCCTTGGAGAGGACTGCTTGCTTGTCCTTAAAACGGAGAAACTTGACCACCACTGGTCTTGGTTTGCCATTTGGGTCAGGTTTGCCAGTGCGGTGAGCACGTTCCATCTCAATGGCATCCTGTTGACCCAAGTCCAGTTTTCCCACAAGAAGTTTTCTGACTTTGTCCTCAGACTCAGCCCAGGTTTCATTAGAAGATTCCTGGAGGCCCTCAAAAATCAGATTATTTCTTCTCGATTGACTCTCTAAGTAATCAGTGCGGTTCTCAGTAGTTAGAAGGCTTTCACAGAGTTTACTCTTTTCAGACTCCACAGATTTCACATCAGCAGATAGTTTGGCATTACCTGCTTTTAGAGAGTCTACTTCCTTTTGAGTGAACTGAAGACTTACTTTGAGGTCATGATTCTCTCTTGTTAACTCATCAAGCCGTTGGTTGGAATTTTCCATGATGATCTTAATAAAGTCTCTGAAGTTGTTTTGTTGTTGTTGTAAGAGATCAGTGAAGTGCTCTTTCTGAGACAGAAGCGCTTCTTTTAATTGACATGGGGTGACAAAGGTATCCTCATCAGATTTGGACTCTTTTGATTTATTTCGAGTAGACATCGTTCCCAAACACCAACAAGCATTAGCAGATCTAGATTGTATACGAACCACACTGCCTTGTCCTGATGGGTTGATGTTTGTGGTTAATGGGAATATATGGGAATTAACAGGAATTTAGAGGTGTGGGGATGAACTGTTTGTCTGCCTGGGTGGTTGCCATCCAGGACCCAGGGCGGTTCCTGTGGTCTGGTGGATGCGGCGAAGCGCGGCACCAGCACATGCTCCCAGACTCGACTTGATGTAAAACAGTTTAAAACCCGATAAAAGCAGTTTCTCTCTACATTAACTCGATTAAAGACGTTTAAAAAAATTTGACTCAAAGTAAGAAAATCTTGTTTAAAACAGTTTAAAATGTTTTTTTTAATGAAAACATTTTCCCCCTCTAATTGTACTTTTTTTGTTTTGCACAATTTTAAACCAATCAAAACCAGTTCATTTCAAAATAAAAGCAAAGTGTGGATTTTTTTTGGAAAGCTGGAAAAAGTCAAACTTATTTGTTTGCATAATCATTTGACAAATGATTTAAATGAACAAATTATTACTTTATTGATTAAGACTTCGGCTCAGTAGCGCTTCGATCTCGACCGAGATCCGTCCAGCCTGGTGAGCGGACGGTCTTCAGGACGGTTGCCATGTTTTTGTTGCCAAAGCAGCTGAATCCAGTTTGAGTTTTCGGTGAGATCTTCTACCTTGAAAAACGGGCGTCAACATGTCGGAATGTTTACTGTAAACTTAAGAGTGTGGGAGACGGCGTGATGAGACGGGCCGGGCCAAACCACACAGGGAAAAACTAACTTAAAAAAAACAAAAGTGCGAGGTGTCAAATAAGCTGCTTTTACACGCACGCGCACGCACACAAGCACATGCACACACTCTTCTGGTTCTGCAGCTTGGAACCAGCCCACATTTGACGGCAGAATAAAATCCACGAGTCGCCCTTCAGGTTCTGCTCCTTTGTGGTTCTGAACGTGAACAGAACCTTCTGGTTGTCCAATTACTTTTGGTACAAACACGGTTCAGAAAACAGTTCTGAAAGCAGGTCGGGTCGTGGTGATGTATGTGATCGTCTTAAAGTCGATGCACTTTGGTGGAGATGTGGGCCGATGAAGGTTTTGTCTTTTGACCAATATCAGTTATTGATGGGGGAGGGGGGGCGGAGCCTTATTAGAACATTAACGATGCAGAGACGAGGTTTGTGTCTGCAGCATGAATTATTTAAGAGCTGTTCAACCTTTAAAAACGAGGCCGACCTCCTGCCAGTGACCTCCACCGCCACAAACGCTCTCTGGAGGGTTGAGGGCGCCACAGCGCCAAACGCTGCTCTGCTTCATTCGCCATTCAGCTTTAAAATATTCAGAATCAACACGTACAAAAAATAAATAAATAAAATAAACGAAAACCACACATACGGAATGCCGCGCACGCTTATCGAACAATTCTTTTTTTTTTGTTTAAGTAGATTTCTGTAAAGTTGAGCTTTTTTCTGTTTTGAACTGAACATTTTTTAAGGACTGATTGTGCTGAAAACTGTGAGTCTAATCTGGCAACACAAAGAAATAACTTTTATCCAAAACGTAGGCGGTTATCATATATTAGCTAAATCAGTAACGTAATCCAATATATATATTTTTAAATTATTCTCAACCAGAATCAAAATTTTTCCAAAAACAGATAAATATAGCTAGCTAGCTAGCGTGATAACTAGCCTAGCACAGCTAGCTTGGCTAGCTTGTATGCCGCTGTAGTTTGGGGTTTTAGCGCGTTATGCAATATTTGAAATTATGCACATTTTTTAAAAAAAGAAATCAATATTTTTGGAATGGTGTTTTCTATCAAAATAGAACAAGTTTGGCATAAAATTTCAAATAAATTTAACAACGGGAAACAAAGAGACATTTCTAAAAACGGACCGCGGTGGCGTCATTTTTCATTTGGGCTTAGAAATGAGTTTTAAGGGGAAATCTCACCTGCGATTTTTCGCATGCGGTAAATTTGCCGCATTTGACTTTTGCACGTTTTTCAAAAAAACAAACAAAAAACATGCGATTGTCGCGAAAGATAAGCGAGATATTAGCATGATTGTGTCACTGCAGTGACAAGTCTGTACGGCTGCCATATATTTAGCATTTTTGTCGCGTGCGTCGCAAACCCCCTCGCCACTACAGACGACAATTTCGCGGCCTTTGCGGCCGTTATGAGAATGTCGCGCCGCACTTGTGTGCTAAAAGAGACGGATTTGATACAGATTTGCTACCGTTTAACGTCAGCGCCTCAATTTTTACAGTCGCGGGAAATTTTAAACTTTTTAAAAATTCCCGTGTGCAGTTTTCGACAACTTGCGACCATTTTATTTTTTATTTTTGCAAATTAAAAAAAAAGAAAAAAAATCACAGGGGAGATACTCCCTTCTGTGTTTTATAGCAATACGCCGTGATTTTCGTCACCAAATGATAAGTTGCTCATTAGCGGACGCTAATGTGCAAAACGTGCTTTTGTGGGGAATTTGGGACACATTTGTTCAGGTTTGTAGTACTTCAGAAATCGATGAAAATCTATAAACATTCTTAATAATTTTCCACTTGTGTGTAAATATCAATATTACATTCGATATTATATTTTTTGCCATATTTTGATGGAAAAGGCACTTCTTCAAAATACTGCTCGACCAACAACAACTAAACAAACACGAGCGTACAAATAACACCAGATTACACCAAATCCCAAAATACCCTGAATTTAAAAATACTCCAGATTTTAGCAGTATATGATATTCATATGAGCCAAAACTTTAACGTAAACAAATTGGATAAAATTCTTCCCAAAAACAGACCAATATAGTCAGCTAGCCTAGCTAGGCTATCTAGCTAGGCTAGCACAGTCAGTAGAGCGGCTCACCAATCCAGCGACCTTGGCTAGCTAGCTTCAACATGACGTTGGCTGAGCTCATTTGCATGCAGAATAATTTATTGTGCTAATATTTTTCAGTCCTTGATTTTATAAGAAGGGTTCCAACCATATAGAATCCAGCCGGAATGTGATCGTTCCGGTCGGTGAATCCACACGTATCGTTTGTACGACCGTAATAAAGCAGATATCCATGTTTATACGCATCGTTCCGTAACAATTGGAGCGAATATTTTGGCACGACATCATTTCCACAACAGCACCGTCTCTTCCCTCCTCCCTTAAATGGGAAAATCTCGGAAGAATTTTCCGGCACTTAAGCACAGATCCTCCGTGGCTGCGCGTACGATGTAAGAGCGTTACGCCTATAGAGGGCGCACTGATCGAGTATTTTCATGGCTAACGGGCGCTAATGTTATCCCGTCTTGTGGATTATTGAAGGACTGGACTACTCGTTCTTCCCGACTTAAACTCTAATCAGTTTCAGCTTTTCCGGTCTGACTGCGTTCATACGGAGCGTTCCTGAAACGTAAAAATAAAGATTTCTGTAAATGTAAGGCGATAACATGAAACCGCACAAACAACAGCTGCAGAGGGGGGCGGAGCTTCTTCACTAATTAAAGGCAGTTTGTTTAGGTGATGGAAAGAACACAGACGCCCCCTGCTGGGTGCCCTGGTTAATAATTCAAACGCACCCTCAGAGATGAGCAGCAGCCGACAGAAACGTCGGAAAACAGAATACTGACACAGAAAGTCAAACAAACGCGTTAAGCGACAGGATGATAAAGTTTATTATTACTTTCACCTGCGTCTGCTGCGGCTTTAGCTTTTGACGTGGCTTTTATTTATTTTTCTCAAAAACCAACCCGTGGATTCTGATGAAAGCCGTCAGCCACATTTATCCCGTGAAGCGACACTTTGTGCGGAGGAGGGAAAAAAAAAAAGATTTTGATTCGTTTCTAAGCTCCCAGCAGGTTTGAAAGGTGTGTTTTCTTTAAACAAGCAACAGCGGCCTCTAGTGGCCATCAGGACCCTGCAATTAGCAGGAAGGCTTCACACGCAGTGTTGTGGTTATTTCTGCACGTTAACGGATGCCAACATGGTCAAAAATACGAGGTTCACTGGTCCTCGCCTGGATCTACGAGGTCTCAAACTTATAGAGCGGAATATGATGGAGTTTTTACGGCGCTACCGACGGAACACGTCACTGAACCTTTGACCTCGGCGGCGACGAGCGAAATCTGAGACACTTGGCGTGACATCACTGCAGTGCGTCAGCGTTTTTTTCCTAAAGACTCACGGAAAGAAAAGCTGGAAAACCTCTGAGCACAAAATACGCCGCTACTGCGTACTGAAAAACTGATTTATACAGCCGGGTTCATAAGTATTTGGACATCGACAAAAAAAAGGTTAAATGCAGAATATTAGAAAATGTAAAATGAAGCGTTGTGAGAACAAAGTTCTCAAAAATGTCGAGTCTGGACTGGAATTAATATTCCCAGATTTTGGAGCAGATCTTAATAAAGGGGCGGGGCAGTGGGCGGACACTCAGCAGCACTCTAATGAGTGCACCTGTAAATTTTTTTGTGTGTGTGTAAATAAGCAGAAGGTCGGTCTGCGATCCCCTTCGTTTTCTTTCCTCCGGCACTCTTTACCAGGTGTTGACATTTCCGCGCAGCACTCGGGACAAAATACGCCCCGGCAGCAGGTTGCCATGGTAACTGCGGGGCCGATTGACACGCACTAACAGGCAGGTAGACGGAGGAGGACACCCGCTGCCGTCTCATCTCCATCACGATAACCACGCTCCACTTCTGCAGACGCATTTTTACCGCCCCTCCCGGATCAAACGGGAATCGTGGCTGAAGCGAAACGGCGACTAACGAGCCACGGTTCACGATGCACTGATTCAGCGCCGCAGGACTGAAGCAAAATATCAGAACGAGTCAAAAGCGGACAAAATACTCACGGCCTCATTGTTTGCTTCTTGGTAGCATTTTCAGTTTTTTCCCAAAACCATCAATTAATCTTCAGTTTGGATGACGCTGAAGTTTTTGAATTCCAATAATGAAGGAGCGCTGAAAACGCCGACTGACTGCATCAAACCTTGAATGGTGTCTGAGTTATACACCACCTCGGTGTGTGGTCCCATCGCGTGACTGGACCAAAAGTATTTGAACACTTCTCTGATGGGCCGTTTCACATCTGGGTGTGAAATGATATAAATTATACAGATACAGAGCTGATGAAAGTGATTTATAGTCGGAAATGATACGTAGAGTCCTTATCAGAATTATTGGCATCATTGAATTTAATTTAATATCACGTCTTTACATCAATCATTAAGAAACACAAACAGGTTTTTACTGTATGGTAAATCTGCCTAGAGTAGGCAGTTCTCGAAACCTGAGTGACCGCGAGAGAAGAAAACTGGTGAGGGAAGCCACCAAGGCACCCAGACGACTCTGAAGGAGTTATAGGCGTCTGTGGTCGTGATTGGAGAACGTACGCAAAATGCAACGTTTGTCTGTTGCCTCACCAGTCACAGCTTCATGGTGGAGTGGAACAGAGAAGGATTTTCCTCCAAGAAAACAGATCCAGTCTAGGCTCGAGTCTCCCATGTGCCTTCTGGCAAACTGCAGCTGATATTTTACATCTTAATTTGAACAAAATCCTTCTCTGTGCCACTCCACCATGACGCTGCATAGCTGATGATGCACCAGACAAATGTTACACCATGCCCAGCCTCATGTTGGTGTTTTGGTGGCTTCCCTCACTAGGCAGATTTAACACACAGTACCACACTGTTTGCATTTCTTAATGATTGATGTATCATTTTTTTGTTCAGTATCTCTGGACATTTTATTTAATGATTCTACCTGATTATATAAAACTGGTTTATTTGCATTTACTTCAAATTCAGGGGTGCTAATAATCCTGATCAGGACTATGTGACAGATTTACTCTGTGGTTCAGACTGAATCCTGCAGCGATTTCCGTCCTTGTTGCCATGAGCACCAGGCAGCCGGCGTGACAGCCGACACCCTCCCGTCTCTTTTTCATCACCTCCCTCCATCACCATCTGCCCTCTTCACTGCACTTCCTCCTCGGCTTTTTATCAAAAACATGTTCGGGGGGGGAAAAAAAAACCCTTCCAGGCAGGATGACTGTAAAAACACGGGACCAGAATCAGCATCACCTTTTAAAAGACTGAATGTGAGGGAGGGGCAGAACACGCGTGATCAAGACGTCACTGAGTTTTTCACATATTATTCGCTTTTACAAAAAGGTGTGAAGGACGCAGCGGAGGAGGAAGTACGGCACGGCGAGTCTGTACTTGTCACAAAGGCCGCAGAGAGACGGCGATAACTGTGTGCACGTCTGCACGCGTGACATCACGCACACACGGTGCGGATTAGAGAGCGTTTGTGACAGCACAAAGCGCCGACACACCTCCCACAACCAGCACTGTGCACGACCCCCGTGCACGGTCCACAGTCCAGACAGAATTTTAACGTGCACGACAGCAAACCAGAACGGACAGAAAAAAAAACCCCAGCAGGAATGTTCGGCAAAAGATTCAGAGCTGAACGCGGCGTCGCAGTTTTTTTCCTTCATTCGATTTTTACTCAAAATCGAAAAGAAAAAAAAACTGCTTTCTTAATAAAAATTTTTTTAACAACCAATCAATTATCAGCTCTATTTTCAAACAATCCCTATAAAAAATTAATATATTTACGCCAACTTTCATAGATTCAAATAATCAATCAGTCAACTGGCAAAAACCGATCAATTCTTTTGGTAAATGATAAATCATTTACTCACCTCATGAGGAAAAATTAACTCGATATTTTAATTGAATTCTTTGAGTTTTGAACTCTTGAAATCTGATGATTTCACTGTGATCTTTTTTTTTTTTCCTTCAGGCACCGATTTGATTTGTTGATTCCAACACTGTAACTGATCAATAAGCGTATGGATCGGAAAGTTTTGAGTGTGAAGATACAAACTGGGCTTTGATTAGACGAGACGTGTGTATTCACCAACACAACTGGACATTTTAAAAATGTGTAGTGGGAAGAAAAAAAACATACCTAGATTAAAAAATAAATAAAGAAAACTTAATTATTGATAACATTAACATTTCATTATTGTTCGTTTTTTTCTAAAAGACTTTTTTAATGTGAGGAAGATTCGCACAAATTATTCTCCTGTGGTGTTAAAATCCTTTAAACAGCATAAATTTATCAGCTCCCAATGAAACAAGTAACTTTATTTCTGTGTTTTCCAAATAAATTTTATCATTTTTGATTTTGCTGCTCATGGGAGCGGCACGCTAACGCCTCAGTGATGCTGCGTTCACATGTTGACGGTAGGAAAAAAAAACAAAACCCCCGTTATACCGTCGTTACAGCAGAATTACCGTCATCTGCAGCAGCAGACAGAGGATGAAACCAGATGCGTCCATTTTTCATTGCCAACAAGACGGACAATAATTTATTGAAAGATACAAAGTTTTGGCGTTTTGCACAACGTTACGTTAAAAAACAGGAAGCTCTGGAACTAAAGTCGCTAAAGCAGCTTAATTACGAGCTCGTTTGTGGAATTTTCACAAAACGGCGACCACGTTTCGTAAACAGCGATTAGTTCGTCCGAACAAAACAATCAGAACTGAAATCCGTTGAAAATTGAGGGACGAGACACAACTTTTCTGAACTGACGGACAGACGGACGGCTCATCTGGCCTTCGGCCCAGGATGAGTTAAAAACCGTGTTTCTCTGCGCTAAAATACTTCATCTCTCGCCGCCCATCTTTCACCATCGTTAAAAATAAAACAACATCCTGTTTGTCGATGCGGTTAAGCGGGAAAAAAAGAAGTTAAAAATCGTTAACCTGCGACGGCACGGTGTTCGGCTGCCGCGCTCACATGTGGAGCGGAGCATTAATCCAACTTTACTACAATTTACTACAATCTTAACTAATGACTGCTTGTTAATAGCATCAAGAAACTCGACTGGTTCCAAATTGACGCAGGAAATTCCATCTCCGGATTTCCTGCAGCTTTTAGACTGAAAACAGGAAATGCAGAAAAAACAAGAACCCGTCAGAGATGAGAACATCCCCCGCCTCCTTTGTTCTAGACCAATGGGAACCTGAAAATAAACTAGAAGCAGTGCGTAAAGCCCCGCAGGTGGGATGTCCCAGGGTGGGAGAAACACGAATCAACCTTTTTTCCACAGAAATAAAACAATCCCTTTTTTTATATCTTAGTCAGAACACAATAACTTTGATATGAGCCAAACATCAACTCTCTATCATAAGTAGTTCCTGAGATATTCAAGAAAGAATTTTTCCCTAGCAACCATGGCTACCATAGCAGAAGTCTGAATCCAGAAATCCAGGAAAAAAAATTTTTTTTTTTTTTTTCCCACAAATGTCAAACTCAGTTCAGGATACACTCAGAAGTATTCACCTGCCAAGTTTCATAAAGCTAGGCCAATGGGAACTTGAAAAAAGTTAGTGAGTTCTAATTGTTAACGCCGGACGCCGGGACATCATGACAACATCCCCCTCTCCACTAACACGGAGGATAAAAATAATCAAGACTTATGCTTGTTGTTTTTAATAATATTTCTATTTCATATGACATACACCTTAAATCTCCTTAAAGGAAATGTTTATTTCCTTTGTTAATAATTGTGTACACTTGTCTACTTGGCTGTTTGAAATGTTCTAAATTGTTCATTTGTAAACAAACGTCATATTGCTGTAGCGCTTACCGTCTTCAGGCCCACAGGTACCATTGCCTAGTTTTTCAAAATAAGACTGAAATCCTGAGTCTGCAGCATTCACACCAACTGTTTAATCCCATGGAAGTGGAAATTCAGTTGAACCCTGAAGGGACCACACATCTGCATGTTTGGCTCTTTTGAAAACGCCATTCTAAATTTATATAAGTACGTGTGTATTATTTCTGTCTGTAATTGACTGAAATATTGCCTGTTCAGGCACATATGTCAGTCACCGGAGCTGAGAGTTTATACTGACCGAGTTCAAAAGGAGGCAAATAATATTCACTGTATTTGATATTTTATGTTGTTGATTGTTACTGAACCTATTTCAAATTCACAAACACTTAAAATACAGACAAAAGTGTTTATTTTATAAATGAAAATTCGAAAATGTGTGGCGAAAAAGTGGTGTACAGCTGCTGGTGGACACGTCAGAATGGATCCACGAAACTGGCTCAGAATCTGAGGTGAGATTTGTGTTTCACCATGTATCTAGAAAATGGGAGAAAAAAAAATTCAACTTGTTAAAATTCCTTCATTAATTTAACAGAATTTTAAATAGATATTAGATACTAAGCAATAAAATTAAAATACAAGAATAATACACTTTGTTTACGAAGTGGTTAAGTTTTGTGCAAGAGAAAAGAAAAAACAAAACAAAAACAATGCAAAATCAAAAGTAACTTTGGGTCCGTTTTAAAGACACGCTCTTTGGAAAAGTATCCCAGTAAGGATGAGGACAGTTGAAGTTCACACGGTTCATGATCCAGCACTCAGTAACCCAGCTCCTGTCTTTACATAGTTTACTGGGTTGTCATTTCTGCTGACAAGAATATTAATGCCAGTGGTTTTGGAAAGCTCAAACTGAGGTTCAGCAGTCAGGTTTCCACATATTGAGGGAGAACTGAGACCAGTCCCAGATGGACATTCAAAGTCATCAGTAAAGTCTGATGTCATGTCAATCTTGAGCAATAGGGGGTGCTGCTGCACCCATAGACTGTATATATACTGGACAAACCCGACGTCAGATGTTTTATGAAGAGCTGGTTTCAAACTCAAATGGGGCGGCTCCAACTGTCGCCATCTTGGCAGTACCTGACTCCGCCCACCTCCCAGCCAACCCATAAATGGGTCAAGAGGGGAAGCGTGGGGAAGACCTGCCTAGTGCAAGAACTAGTTTTTGATTTATGTACTTAAACGTATTTAATATTCAATATAAAACTTTTTCAACACAAAACTTAAAAACAATTTAATATCAAAACAAAACTTCAGTATCCAGTCGGCTATTAACTCAACTCTTCACTCTGAACAGTGCAAACCATTTCAATTTCAAATTAAATTTGTAAACTCATTACAAAAAAACCTCAACAGCAATCAGAATGACCAAAAACCAAAAGATGAATTATGTGTCCATATACTAGAATCTTTGGGTATGACAGACAAACATGAGTGATGACAGTGGTAGGGTTTTTATAATAAATCACAGTGTAGTCTTCACAGTATAATAGTCACAGGGGTCTGCAACCTTTACTATCAAAGGAGCCGTTTTCGCCCTCTCTCCAACCAAATAAAATTCATCTGAAGCCACAAAACATTTGAGCTTTAAAATGAATGAATATAGATAACAGCTTATAAAGTTTAACTCACTCTCTCTCTCTCTCGTTTTTTGTTAACATAATATGTTGCATTTGTGAAGTTACAGAACAAGAAAGGTGTTAACATTTTATTGCTTTCTTTATTTGTTGGAACAAAGGAAAACACCAAACTCTAACAAAGAGGAAAAAATAGACTGGCATGTGTCGGCATAAATTGAAATAAATTGAACAGAACAATGGAGGCTATTTGAGTCCTCCCCATATTTTTGGAAAATGAATAAAATAAGAGGTAGCCCACTTCAAAATAAATAAAACATATAGCTGCAGCCTAATAACTTAAAAATAGGCCAGTTTGTATTTTATTGTGACTAAAATTCACTAAAGTTGACTAACGTGATGTCATCCTTTTGTCTGTCATTGTCTTCAACATTGTTTTAACGCTGCCGTCTGTCAGCTGACCTCCCGTTAGATAACATAATTTAAAAAATAAAATAAAAAAATTTAAAAAAGATTAAAGCTTTGTCAAATCATGTATAAAAAAAGGTTACTGCGCAGAAGATTGTGTGAGGGAAAATGAGCTGTCAAAAGTGCTGCACCGAAATGACCGACATCCATGTGATGCATCCATCCACCATTAATGTGAGAATTTAAGTTAATTTAAATATGATGCAAAAGTCATAATTTCACATCATTTAATGACCCTATATGAGAGAGAAATGTTAAAAACAAATTCATGTTTGATTATTAAATGTGCTCCCTTCCACAAAACTTTCATACAGTGGCTTTAATTCATGTCTTGTTCAATGGGCAGTTGCGTGAAACACAGAGCTCCGGGAGGACTGTTTTTTTGTTTGTTTTTTTAACCGTGTGTCAGACTAATTTGAACTTTATTTTTTCAGTAAATGTTTTTAAACTAGATTATATCTGTCATTCGCATCAGATTGAGGTAACTATGCCTCCAGCTCAGGAAGTGGCTTTTTGACGTACAATCCAAATGAATGAATGCTTGTTTTTTTCTGAACT
>OMMV01139541.1:0-11002 GCA_900302635.1 Chatrabus melanurus
TTCTCCCAATTTAGTATCCAATTGAACCCTCCCTAGTTTTTAACTCAAATGAGCAACCGCTCTAACATGGACTCACCGTCATGCCCCCACCCTCCGGAGGCCAGGATGTCTTGTCGACAACTGGCACGGCTTGAAGAAGGCGTGCCCGCCCAGCCCCGTACCACTGCTCCGGGACATTTTTACCGACGGCTCGTCCTGCCGAGTCCCTCCCCCGGAGCGGCGGGGCCAATTGCTGCCGCTCCCATTGCGCCGGCCATACTCGGCTTATGACAAGACCGGGAATCGAACCCCCCCGGTCCTCGGGGGCAGCTGCGCCAAGCCAAAGCTTGACGCTTAGACCGCTGCGCCACCGCGGCGCCTATTAAACACTAATATGAAGTTGCAGATCTCCTTTCTATTGGTCACATGATTTTTGAGCCTGCATGACCTTGAAAGGTCAAACTCAGGGTCATTACTGTTTAACTCAGTGGTTCCATTTTGGACAGATTTGATCAAATGTCAAGGCCACACAGACCCATAAATTATGTTATCAATGAATCACAAAAAAAATCAATTTGCCTGAATTGGTGTCAAACATGTGAGATGTGGGTGTTGCATTCTGACTGACACTTCTATTGTAGGTTTGTTTGTTTTTTTCTTTTGTTTATTTAAAGTAAAAGAACAATCCCTTATTTGGAACCTTTTATGTATGTATTCCTAGTGTGGGACCAGTTTAAGCAGAGCCAGTTTAACTGGCTGTGGTGGGAGTGTGTGACGTTCCAGCACTACACAGAGGAGACGTCATACGAAAACTCTCTGCTGGTGCAGCAAACCGGTGCACTCGCGCTGTCCTCCCTTACACATGTGCTACGCAGTTTGACACCTAACGCAAGGTACCGCATACGCCACACGGTGCTGTGAAAAAGTGAGGTTGTTCTGATCCCCCCCGTTTTTACACATTTGTCACACCTAATTGTCCGAACAGTGGCTCAAAATTTAATGGGTAAACATAAACTAGCTTTTCTTGTTAAGTTGAAAAGTAATCCAAAACCTACCCGGTGAAAAGTATTTATCTCAGGATTAAGTGCGACACACTGTATAATGAAGTGTTTTTGCAACTCTGCTTCTCAATCTACCTGTTCTCTTTGCAGAGGGATTTTCAAACTTTTGGTGAAATTCCAGTTGGAAAATCAAGACAATCCTTCATATGCGGGTGCGCACACATCCAAACCTGACAAGATTTTTTTCCTTCAAACTATGGCAGCATTGATCTATGATTAATTACGCTCTCTTCTCACCGTTTGTATCGTCCTCAGGACTGTCATTTCAAGAATTCTACCAGCGTTGTCGAGAAGCCTTCTTGGTGAACTCTGACCTCACACTGAGGACTCAGCTGACTGAGTTCAGAGACCACAAGCTGATTCGGACTCGCAAGGTTGAGTTCTGGTCTTTGTTGTAAAAGTCACCAAGGTTATTCAGTTCTGCAAGTCTGCAGACTCCACTGTCACTCAGACTTTTTTTTTTTTCTTTTCTCATGACTTTCCAGGGTGCAGACGGGGTGGAGTACTTGATAGTTCCTGTTGACACAAACACGTTAGTGGATTTCCTGGAGAAGGAGGGAAATGACTGACAAGGCTGCAGACCAGAGCCTGCTACTGTTTCAAAGACTTCATACTGTCTGTTCCAGGTAGTTGGATCATAAAGGCCCAGTCATGTTTGAGAAGATGATTACAAACACTGCACAGATTAAATTAGTAATTTAAATTATTATATTGGTGAAATGGATCTACTAAATGCCCCTTACAGCACTGTGACATTCATATTTTTTTGGTGCCATTTTGTCCCAGCATCTGTAATAAAAAAATAAAAAAAACAAGTGAGAAGTTGATGGATTGCAGTTTTTGTCTCTTTATTTATAGAAATACATTTATATAATATAAGCAAAACTAAAATTACAGCAGTAAAATGAAGCCACCCATGCATAATTTCTTTAACATGTTCATTCTATAAGCCTTTTCCATAAGTTAATATTGGTCACTAGGTGTCGTAAAAATAGATATTAAAGTCTGTAGCCAAAAAATTGCTCTTCTCTCCGCTGGCAGAGAAGGCATCTCTCTTGACCATGAGGGTGTGTGGCACACAGCTAAACCCGCTAATTTAGAGTGTCACACAGCCAGGAGTCCAGATATGGACTTTGAGACATACGTCACAGAGGTTGAAAAACTGCGGCAGACCTAAACTGTGCTCAGTGCAGGGGAATTTATTCATATGACTGTAGGACTTCGAGGATGTTTAATAACATGAAATCATGGTGGACAAAATTTAAAAACCAATTTTGCACAATATGACCCCTTTAATGAAAGGATGAGGAAGAGGGACAGTTTTCAATTTGGTGCGTTTGTGGTACGTGCACCCAAACTCATGTATGGAGGGAGGGTGACATGTTTGACCGTGAGTGCGTGCTGTGAAATGGACTTGTGATGGTTTTCAGTCGGTTTCAGCATTTTCGGTGAACCTTAGCGATCCTGAGTCTAATGTGGAAATCTGGAGTCTGTTCCGGGTAGCATCATATACAAGTTGAAGCTCATCTTCATCCAAATCTTTCAGCAGCAGCAACACCGCGTCGAGTGTGTGTCTCTGAAAATGCCAGTAAGATGATGATTTGTAAAAACATTCAAACTACTTTGTGTCTTGGGAGTACTTTACAGAAAGAAGAGGCTACCTTCTTCACAGCTGATTTGTTTTTCCTGGTTGGTGGAGAAGAAATGGAGGAAAACTTGTCTCTGGAGAGTGGTTTCATCCCCAACTCTTCCCTAATTTTACTACAAAGTTTAAATAAAAAAGAGGGCAGGGGGGGGATGTATGGATCTTAAAAAGTCCGCAATCACTAAAAATGACAACATCGAGGTGTTTTCTATGAGCCGACAGTGCATGAGGCTTACTTGGTCTCCTCCATGTTGTAATTGAGCGAGTCATTCTCTGCCTCTGAATCTGGAAACCCATTGGTTGACAACTGGTTCTGGACATCTCCAGATGGCGTTGTGATCTCCTCCCCCTCTACAAGCGCTCGTGCAACTTCATCCTCTGTCACGGCTGCACAGACACACAAACACTGTACACACATGCTACGTGACACTCACTGCCGATGTAACAACAGCGCTGCAGACTCACACTGGTTGTCCAGCTTTTGGAGGCGAGGCAGACAGCGCAGTATGGTGAGCCGGTATTGGCTGTGATCAGCCCCACAGCAGGGGTTTTCAGCCAACCAGAGCACTCTGAGCCGCGTCAGTGGGCGCAGGTGGCAGAGCTCAGAAAGTGAAGGAATCATGTTCCTCCTCAGGAAGAGCTCACGCAGAGACAAGCAGTCGGCCAGAGAAGCGAGGGACGAGATATGGTTGGCACTGCGCGCGCACACACAAATCATAAACCAACATGGAAGGTTCAAGCTACATCATTCTACGTCAGTGTGCAAGACAGGGTGGAAGTTCAACCAACCTGAGTGTCAGCACCTCGATATTGGGCATCTGAGAGAAGATGGAAATCTGTGAAGGCAGGGAGCAACAGTTCAAATATCACCAATATTTATGCATACAGCTAGGCCCATAAATATTTGGACACCATCAAAGGATTTATTAGCAGTCTTCCATCACATATTGGAGCTTCAACTTAGATTTTCATGGTATTTACATCCAACTTGGTGAAGAATGAAGGGGCAACAGAACTTTCTGTGGGAAGGTTCTGCCCTTTTAAGGGACCAAATGTGATTGGACAACTGGCTGCAAAGACCTGAATCTAAATGAACATGCACTTCCGGTCAGGTCTGGGAGCATGTGCTACTGTCGCATGTTGTCAAATCCACCACACTAAAAGAATTGCCCTCTGTCCTGGATAGCAACCACCCAGACAGAAAATTGGTCCATCCCCACCTCCTGAAAATCGCCACCTATCTGCTGCAGCCAGGTGATACATGACTATTTCCTTGGCCTTTTCCAGTTTCTGGTGTCATCAGCACTGAGACATCTAAGTGCTAGATCATTCCCAGAGAAGCATACCACGTGGCTGTAGTGTTGTGGCCAATGTCTCTGAACAGTGCAAGTAGTGCGCCTCATCTGAGTATCTAATTATTCATTTGACACAAAGTCATTCCAACAATACCCAAGAATCCTCCAGAGAGACCTGGTACCAGACATCCAGTTGTAGTCTTTGGTCACTGGTTAGTGTCAAAGTGTCAGAACCACACAGTAAGACAAGAAGCCCCAAAACCCTGAAGACTTGGACCTTCCTTATCCTGTAAAGGTATCAGCATTACCAACATCTTTACCAAAACTACCAACCTCATGACACCAAGTTTTTCCCAGACGTTTCTCAGCCCCATAGGCTGTGCTCCTGGGTACATGAATATCACTGCTAAGTTAATTTATAACAAAAAAAAAAAAAAAAGTTTGACATTTTCACCACATTCAGACACACTGCTGATTGCATAATGAAGGAAATCTTTGAAAGCCTGGCTCTTAGCCTTGATCCAGGACAATCATAAACTCAGACTGACTCCTCACTCAGCTTCTCAAGTGCTGCAGTCAAGGTATCCATTGATTCTGCAAAGATCACAGCATCCTCTGCGAAGTCATAGACAGTAAACCTTTCCTCACCTACAAACGCACATAAGGTGCTGGTTTCCACAACCCTACCCGACACCCAGTCCATGCAAGCACTATACAATTTAGGAGCTAGAACACATGCCTGATGAATGCTTGTTTTCATTGGGAAGAAGTTTGAGACTCTGTCTCCATTCTGCACTACCCATGTATAGGCTGGCTATGATGTCCAGCAACTTAACAGGGATCCCATGAATTCTCAGGATGTCCCAAAAAGCAGGCTGAAATAAACGTTTTGTGAAAACTCAACATAGGCTACAAAGAAGCTCTGCTGATATTCACGCTCGAGTTCAGTGCCATCACTTGCCATGACTGTGGTGGCGGTGTTGCGTACAATTTTTACCCCGTATTATTTTTACTACCCAGGTTAAAAATGTCCTGCCGCGCATGCGTGGACGTGAATTTTTGGTTGTCCCTGCTGCCCATACAAAATTGACCCCCTCTATGTAATTGTAAGGTTTTTTGTTTTTTTTTGGTTTTGTTAGGGATGCAAGATGTATCCTGTATGTAAATATCATTTAGAAATATCACTGGATCTATGTGTGCAATAAATTGTCTATTTGTAAGAAAGTAGCCTATCTTACGATTACATAGAGGGGGTAAATTTTGTACAATTCACAGCCATGCATGTGTGGTAGGACATTTTTAACCTGTGGAGTAAAAATAATACAGGGGTAAAAATTGTACATGACACCGGTAATGTCACCACAGAGATAAAGTCATCTCGCAACTGGAAATTAATGTTTTGACTTCGCCCATGATGAAATAACCCCTTGTTTTATCATAGTAAGAGGTTAGTAAAACTGTTCCATTGAAGAAACAAATGTAACAGAATGTAAGGAACCACAGTTGAATACCAATCTTTCAACCATTAGTGATGCAATGCAGAATGGAAATGATTTTATACACTGGGAATAAATTGACGCCAAAGTCAAGGCTGTAGAAAAATCTGGGGGAACTTGAGACATGGTGGATCATGCACATTAGGAAATGTTTTCCTGATTTTGATGCAATACCCTCAAATTAAAGCTCAAATCTGCACCTTGTGCTCATATTCATTACTTCTTTTCAACTCTAATATGTGGTAGACAGCTACAAGAAACTACTATCCAAATATTTATGGATGTAACCGCACAGATGGACAAAAGCACAGGCTACATTTGTGTCATCTGGAGTCAATATGGTTTGAATACTCACATCAGTCAGGTTGCATCCCCTGCAGAAAATAAAGGACAAAGATTAAAGACAAAACAAGCTCTTGGACACAAGTTGGTCTCTGTCAGTATGTGAAAAATAATAATTATGATAATTACCAACAGTTGAGTTTCTTCACGCTTTCCAAGTCAGAGGCCCTGGCTTTAGCGAGAACCAGTTTCCGTGTCAGCTTCATAATGTTTCAGCGCCTTTTTATTAATTTACACGTAACATTAAATTCACTTTATCCTGACAAGCAGCGGCGGACGTTTTATACACATTTTAACTCTGCTTGCAGTGTGTTCCAGGCCTAACTTTAACCTAAACAATGTTACTGCTTGGACAGCACGCTGAAACATCGCAAAGTAATCACCATGGCAATGTTTGTTTTTTAATGTCTGCGCCCCGGAAGTATTTCCTGCGCGAGGCTGAACACTTCTGTCACAAATTGTCTGGTCCACCTTAAAACCGTCACCCACTTTCAACTTGTTTCCTGTCAAATGTAATGTAGTTGCAACAGACTTTGTTACATTATTAGGTTTAATCCTGTAAAATGTAATATAGATGCAACAGACGTTGTTACATTCAAGACAAGTGGAAATATTTGGCAAAAAAATAAAGTTATGGAAGTGACAACACTGCCCTCTACAGGCGTTATGCCACGTTTAAGGTGGAACGAAAAGAAGCTGGAGGGAGAATCCAGTTTCAGTTTTACCGTCTGACAATATTTAAAATCTAGTTTATTTTCGAAGCCCTAAACACCTAGTGTGTCAGGAATATAGCATTTATAAAATATTTGGTGAGCACACAATACAAATTTGTATCGTCTTCTATTTTTTTAAACATTTTTAAAGTATTTTTAAACAGCTTAACAGAAAACAATTATTAAACAGTTACTGATTAATCACATATTTAGAATGTTACAAGACAAATCAATGTATTGTGATCAATGGGTTAAGGGTCAACAACGTGCCTTTAGTCGTTTTTTTCATTTTTATTTTATTTTATTTATATTATTATTTATTTTTTATTTAGTTTGTTTTAGTATTATATTTCAAAGGAAATTAATTTTCATATTTTTTGTGTGCATCCCTTCGAAAATCATTCAATGTTTTTGATATTGTCACTACAGGACTCTTTTTTTTAATTTTTCAAAATATCACTAAAATTATCACCACAAACTCTTAAGATTTGAAAACAGTTTTGATTTGTTTTGATTTATTTTGGTAAAATAATTAATTGTATATACAGAAATGCGATGCATATATGTTTTTATATGTCAACGCTGTTTTTATATTTCTGTGTGTGTAAAACCAGGGTAATACAAAAAAGTAATAAAAAAAACCCACTTGTTTCCCGTTAGGGCTTGAATGATTATTGTAAAGAGCAATCATATTAATTTCGTTTTATTTGTCTTATTTTAACTTGTAGTGGTTTAAACATGATATGCGAGAAAAAACCCAAAGTCCCACAATGCAACGCGAACAAGTTGGTAAATTGCGCCTGCGCAGTAACCAAGTTCTCTTTGGATTTACGCCTTCCCTGAGACGATGGTGAGCTTTGAATGTCCCTAAAAGAATCCACATTAATCTGTCTATTGCCGTGATGTAAACCACATAATCACACATCTTCAGGTCTTTAGGCATCTTTGAATGTCAGATTCGAGCCTCATGTAGTTGGCTGTGTGACTGTAACAGTAACGATTGCGTTGTTTTCGTGTCCCATTAAGACCGAAAGAAGGTTCGCCATCGCCGCACGAGCTAATCGTGTTTGCTTGATGTCGGCAGCTAAATTTCATTTTAAGCGTCAATGCAAAGGGCCTGCGTTTGTCAGATATGAAGTATAAAGTGGAGTTTTATCCGAGTTTGTCTTTAATGTTTTTAGGTTGGCCTCAGTTAGCTAGCGGAGAGCTAGACATGTAGGGATGTTTATGCTGTTTATACTAAGCTAGCAGGAACTCTTTCTCTGTAGTTCTCAGAAGTGTTTAAAGTGGCTAATTAGTTATATATGTCACTACATCATCCTGCCAGGAGTTTACCACAGAACACTGCTGAAGGTCCACCTTAGTTACTGTTATTCTCCAATTCATCAACATAACTAGATGAATGGCAAACTTCATTCAGAAAATCAGAACTAATCAGATAAACTCCTGTAGGCATGTACTGATGTTTCCCATCGTTTCTGTCCTGTGCTGTCTGCAGGCCAAGCGCACAAAGAAGGTGGGGATTGTTGGTAAATATGGCACGCGTTATGGCGCGTCGCTGAGGAAGATGGTGAAGAAAATCGAAATCTCCCAGCATGCAAAATACACCTGTTCTTTCTGTGGGAAGGTAAGCATGATCACGGCAATCACTGGGCCATGTTGGACTGCCGCTGCACCCGCAATAGTCTTGCCTGTTCACGTGTTAATTATAATTTTGTGAGCTTGCTGGCAGTTCTCTAGTTTATAAGGGCAATAGAGCTGTCTACAGTGATGTCACTGATGACGTGACCAGCGCGGTAACCAATGACGGTAACACAGAGCGCCGCCTTTGTTGGGTGCAAACAACAGAGCATCAGAGTTAGCGAAACAGACATGCAATAAAATAGGAATCATGGCCCAATGGTGCAGGTTGACGGCTGGTACGTTGTGGGAACATTTTTGGTGATGATCCTTATGCAGCTGATCGTCAGACACACACGGGGGAGAGAGTTCTTGTCTGTGGGGCGCTTTCGGTGTCGGGAATGTTTCTGTCCTCGGCGCCGTGAAGGTCTCCGCTGCCCAACCTCGTCGCTGATGTTTCAGCGGTTGGTTCTTCCCACCCGGCCGGACGTATTTTCCCCCACCGGTCCTCCGGTGACCGCAGAACCCCCCATATATAAGGCTAAGCTAGTGAGGTTGTGGTCAGCATCAAAATACGTGATTTCCAGCTAATCGCCTGATTGTTCTGTTAAATTGATGCTGGAAAACGATATGCGCAGTTTTACAATGTAGAAATATCTAATTTCTGCTGGTATCTGACCTTAGCTGTGGGTGGAAGATGATCGAAATAATAGTAAGACATATCTGCGCACACCACTGTTAACAAAACCTTTGTACCTGAGAATGGCGACCGCTCGCGCAACTCCCCCAGCAGAACGCCCACAAATCCCCGGATGTGTAGACAGCCCTATGCCAGATGACAAAGTTGTCATTGTTTTCTGACTGTTGCTTGGATTTCTGGGCTTGGTTGTTAATAACTGCATCGAAAGTGCTGTTGAATTTGTCATCTGTAGACTGGTTCCAGCCTTATTACCTGCCTTTCTCTGTTTGGCTTGCTGTATCAAAGCAGATCTCAGACTCATTTGACATTGAACACAAGGAATCATGCTATGTGTTTCAATGAATGAAAACTACCGTACTTGTTAATGCAGAAATTGATGACTTTTGTTGAACAAATTGTGTATATGCTGTTGTGAATGTTTTTAACTGTTTTGCTGATTTTGTACTGGCAGACCAAGATGAAGAGGAGAGCTGTGGGCATCTGGCACTGTGGGTCCTGCAAGAAGACTGTAGCTGGAGGAGCCTGGACTTACAAGTAAGTGTGTGTGTGCGCACACGCCATCACTTTGCATTTTAGCTCAGTGGAATGAAAAATTGAATGGTGGATGTGGTTTGTAGCCTCTGAAAATTTATGGTTTAAAAGTTGTCTTTTTGTGGTATTCCTTAACAAAGCCCTTTCCACTGCCATAGTACCATACGTTTTGTGTACACCAAACCGGAACTCGTGGATACAGATCGGCCAATTACAGTTTTCATGGTAAACCATGGTTTGAAAATACCACGGTTCCAAAACTGTGATTTCCTGTTAGACGGTATGAGGCCTGCAAACAAACCTGGCATAATTCCACATGGTTTAGGCAGTGAATTTTGTGTAGCTAAAACCTGTGTATTGTGGCAGAAGTAGTGTGGGAATATTTTTATTATCCCAAAAAATAAAAATAAAGCTTAGGTGACCACAGTTTCAAGGAGGAAAGCCACTTAATGTGCAAAGGAAGAAAGAGAGAGTGCACATCAACACTGAAATAATTTGTCCACTGAGGTGTGCAATACCTTATAATACTGTGTACTAGGGCTGGACGATATGGCCCAAAATTCATATAATTTGAAGCATATTGCGGTAACGGTATATATTGCGATATATTCTTCAGCATATAAATTTCAATATAACCGTTTCTGAATGGACCCAGAAGTGAGTCTGCAGCACGAGGCTGTTTTAACAGGCTGCGTTCGCGCGACTCCACCTGCACGTGCAGAAACTGCACACAGTGTGATTTCACCACTGAATTGAAATTAGCGCAGTTCTCACTTTAAAAACAAGTCACAATGACACAAGATCACACAATTATGTAAACTTTGCAATTAATCTGCAGTTCACGTGCTGAACTGTAGGGGTGGGCTGTACAGATCAACTACGAGCTGTTAGATCACCACCTATTGCGGTTGGACAGTATAATCAAAATCTCTACCGCTCTGCAAATTTATATCGTTTATATTGTCTACCGTTTACACCGCCCACCCCTACTGTGTACCGTGGAATGGTTATCATACCATCAGAATCTTGCGCCAGTCCATGCCCAAATTCTATGTCTATTTCATTTAAACATTAAAAATGTGAACATACACTTGGGGCGCACTGGTGACTGAGGGCTTAGTCTGCCCAACATAAACTGCAGTGTGTCCAGTTTGATTCCTGAGCCGAGCTTATCCTTCCTCGCCTCTCTTGCCCTGTCCCTTTTCAGCCACTTTTACACCATAACAAATCAGGGTACAGTCCTGGTACGCAGAGTAGCGACTAGAGATGAACAACTAATTAAATTTTTTTTCATTATTGTGACAAATCCTTTACAAAGTAAATCATTGAGGGCCATGATAAATGTTATCAATAATTTATCACATCAAAGATGTTTACAAAATACTGAGAGCAAAGCGCACATGTGCATCTTCTTTGTGCATGTGCAACATTTTCTGAGAGTTGAGCAGCTGTGGAATCATTTTTACTGCTCGTTCAGCTATCTTCAGATAAAAATTACAAAAAGGAGGGGGGTAGTGGGGTTTTCCTTTTGCTCTTTTTTTCTGGTTAAACCATAGAGATGAATAAGCACTAGAGTGGACATGGAGCTCCTTTCTGTGATATTTTTGTCAGCCATCTCTG
>OMMV01139543.1:0-15047 GCA_900302635.1 Chatrabus melanurus
CTGCAAAAGTGTGACAGTTCAAAGTGACATTCACACTCCCATCTTTTTCTCCTGTCCTCCTTCTCACTTTGACACACATGAACACATGCGCACACACACATAGAGGGAAGGTGTCAATATGTGACATTAGTCTTGAAGCCGATATAATACCTGAGCATATCTGCAAAGCCACCGGCTCTGCTAACCAGCTCACATGCATGCATACCAAAAATGTATCAGTGGTATCACTCGTGATTTAGTTTATTTATTGACACTGCTTGGTGGAAACACTTGGGGATCTGTCTAATGACAAAAGAAGTTTACCTGAGTTCCTATTCATTGCAGTACAGTAAATAATCAGGACTTTTCTGCACATTTATATCCTTAATGTTATGCTGTTCATTCCTCCAGAGACAACATATGACCCTTTTACACCACACCAATTATCCACTTCTTCTAAAATCCATTTTTATCCTCACTCAAATTAGGCCAAAGTCTTGCCAGTTTTAGTACGAGGACATCAATGTCCATAAAAATATACATGGTACACTTGATCAGACAACTACAGCTCAGGCAGTAGATCTGGTTGTCAATTTACCGAAGGGTTAGTGGGTTCAATCCCTAGCTGCTCCTGAGTGTTGAAGTGTCCTTGAGCTGAATGCTACAATGTCCACCTTGGACTACACTGACCCCACTTAATGACTAGAAAAGATGATGAAGAAGAAGATATTTGTTGATCATACATAATGTAAATACTTAGATGTATCTAATTCAATGAGAAGTCTGAATTTAGGTTGACCAATAAAAACAGGATGGAGAATACCAATGATTCATTTCTTTTTGTTTTCAAGATAGCATATTTGCTAACTTGCAATGGATGTGAGATTTACCCCCTCTGAAGACTTCCTTTTTAAAATATAGGAGCAATAGACTGGTGTTACACCCACTGCTTTACAGAACCACCCCAGGTCAGGATGGGCATATCAGTCGTCCATCCCTATCTGTTGAAAGACAGGTGATATGTGGGTGTTTCCTTGGCCTCGTCCCGGTACTGGGGTCCTCAGCACAGAGGCATCGGCATTCTTCATGTTCAATCAAACTCACCACATCACCCTCTTTGCAATTGGCACACCCTCACAATGCAAGTAATATGCCTCATCAGGGTCTCTCTAAAAAAAAGAAATGTTCCTTTGGTACCCAAGGATTCTCCGGAGAGACCTAGTACCAGAGAAATCCAGTTGTCACCTTAGGTTACTGGTTAGAGCCTAAGGCTTGTATCTTATGGAGCAGCGAATGCTGATGAACGTTGCAACTTTTGGATTCACCATCTTTTCTGACGAATGTTGCAGAAAATCAGGGTTCACCTCTGTCATCAGGGGCATTTTTCTATCAGAAAGAAGCCCGACGTGTTGCTGCCCTTGAAGAATAATCACTTTGTCTAGCTGCTGCTGCAGCTATTGCTTGTGTTCACTACATAGAGAACCAAAAATAACTTTAGCGACACATTTTACAAACTGTTTGCAACCCTAAAAACTGTTTGAGAACTGTTTTGCAACCTTTCACGAACCCTGACGAATCGCAACGTTCCTCAGCATTCGCTGCTCCGTGAGATAGTGGCCTAAGTCTCACAATCATACAGTAAGACACAAAGACCATGAAGATTTGGACATCCGTCCTCCTGCAATGATATCAATATCACCAAACACCTCTGTCCAGTGATCTCATGACTCCGTAAGCTCTCCTCAGACTTCTCTTGACCTCACTGACCGAGCTCCCAGAGACATGAATGTTACTGCTAAGATAAGTGAGTTTCTCAAAAAGTTCAACACCCTCACCACATACAGACACACTGCTGATGGCTGAGTCCAGAAAGCCATTGAAAGTGTGGATCTTGATCAAAGATCATTGCAAACTCAGATGCTCCAACACCTCACAAGGCTTCTCTCGAGCAGCATCCAGGTCATCCATTGATTCTACAAAAACAAGAACATCATCTGGAAGTCACGGTAAGTGAACCTTTCCTCACTGACAAATGCACAGATGTGACCTCCCCAAACACCCAGTCTACGCAAGCACTGAATAGAGTAGGGTTCAGATCGCATCCCTGATATATGTGGAATGACTGGAAAAAAACTGCACACATTTCGACAACACAAGGATGCTTTAGAATTTACACAGTATAGTATACAGTATATTTGAACAATCTACATGTTTTCATCATGTAGCTTTTCTTTTATGTAGAAATAACAGTCATACACTACAAAGGCTGGGAAGCACATCAACACACAAGTTGTGTGCAGCCCTGAACAGACGACATGTTCTTATCCTAAGGTGCACACATTAAGTTTCCTTTTACTACTATTAAATGATGTTTGTTTGGGTTGTGTTTAAGGTTTTAGTGACATTTAACAACACTTTTCTTTCTTTCAGCTTCTCCATTTTTGGGTCACCACAGCAGATCCAATATGGATTCACATGTTTCTTTGGCACAAGTTTTACACTGGATTCCCTTCCTGACGCATCTTTACATTACATGGCGTTTGGGCACGGGTAGTCTTGAACCAGAAACCTTTGCTTTTGGAAGGAAGCACACTTGACACTTGCACATCCCTCTTTAACAACAGTTGGTTGTTATTTTGCAAGTTATTCCCAACATGTCTCTATTCAGATGCTGAAGGATGTCTTCCACACCTACATAGGAACAAACTGGTGAAAGTGTTGACATGCGATAGCACTGTAGTGGACCAGATCACCACAACACTATGAAATGGGGGAACCAGGGACTCTCAGGAGAGACCACGGTTTGAGATAGTAGCATTCTAAAGCAGACAAGCCAAGGCCGACCAATCCTACTGTAAATATTTGCATTGGAACTAAAAACATTATTGTATGATTGTTGCCATATTGTTACAATACAGCAAATGAAAGCATAGTATATGTCACCACAAATATGGCTCTTGAGTCAAATGTGCACAAAATTTTAAGGATGGACGACACCAACACTGTCGCTCCCTAATAGCTGGTTTCAGTACAAAGTGTTTTCTAACACTTGTCGGCTACTAGCTCAAACATGAGCTGAGATTTATTGGAAAATGTATAATTACAACAACAACAATAAGAACAAAAAAAAAATGATGCTCCTGAGCCAGGGCCTGATCGCGACAGAATTTTGTAAAATCAATCTCTGACTCTTTTTTTTTTTGTTGTTTTTTTATTTTATTTTAGATTATAGCCCCGGCCTGTTTAAAATAACATTCAGGGCTGGTCACATAACCTCTGACCTCCTGTTTTGGTTGGTGAAGGTAAAATATGTTTTAAAAAAGTGTTAACAAAGACTGACCAGCTGACGTGTGCACCAAGAACAGCCCGAGACGACATTGTTCCTTCGACAGACAGCACCATGCAAGTTTAATTTCAATCGCATTCATTTTCATCATAAGAACTGAAACTTAACCATTTGTGATATCCAGCCATTCATTTTCTAAACCCGTTTTTTCTGGTTAAAGTTTGGGGGAGGGGGTGGAGCCTCTCCTAGCAATCATTGGGTGAAAGGCAAGGTACACCCTAGACAGGCCGCCAGTCCATCGTAGTGTCAACACAAACACCTTCACACTCAATGTGACTCAATTTAGTGTCACCAATTCACTTAATCTGCAAGTCCAGGAAGCCAGAGCACCCAGAGGGAACCCAGACAAACACAGGGAGAAGATGCAAACTCCACACAGAAAGGACCAGGTCAGAAGCGAACCTGGGACCTTCTCGCTGTGAAGCAACAGTGCTAACCACTAAGCCACCATGTTACATGCAGAATAATGCACCATTTGTGATATCTCAATAAATAAATTACTAAAGTAACTATCCACTTTCTCTCCATTTATGTATATATTTTGAATATATACCATCAAAGTAACTGTGGGCAGCATGGTGGCCAAGTGGTTAGTGCACCTTGCTTCTAAAACAGAAGGTTCTCAGTTCAAGACCACCCGTGCCCATCCATGTAATGTAGAGTTGTGTCAGGAAGGGCATTCGGCCTAAAACCTGCGCCAAGTCAACATGCAGATCCATATCGGATCTGCTGTGCGCCACTGCATTTCAGTTTGGACCTTGCAAGTGCATTGTTTCCTTATATTACCATGCAGGATTTATTTCAGTAAAAACCATTACAACTAATAAACCCACAAATACCAAACACAAAGTAAGGGAATGGGCATTAAAAAAAAAAGCCAAAGCCAAAGCTGTCATGTTGTCCTGAGCCTGTGCCAAACTCCATCTTGACCATGTGGTGCACAATTATAATACAAACTGTTCTCTAAACGAGGCAGCTACAAGTATTTTTCAAGCTTGTGCTTCCGACTAATTGGACAAATATAATTATGTAGCTCCCAGTAAATGCCTATTGTATGTACTTATCATCATCACATAGTTGCAGGTTAGGGTTGGGCAGTCGGCGTGAGGAAAAGTCACACTTCCTACACTCAGTCCAAAGAGATGAGACAAAAAAAAAAAAAGACACTGATCAATCAGTGCCTTTATTCTACAGATAGAAAGCAACACTAAAACTAGCGGTAGCTGTAGCATAAATGAGTGAGAAGTGACTCTTTTCTGATTAGTTTTTCCAGATGTCCTCTTTCATTCCACCTCTCTTTCGCAGATAACCTCATTCTCCACGCTGCCCCTCCTTCCGTACTCCTGATCTATCTTTCTCTCTTTAAAGATGGGCAGAGTGTCACACAGAGCAGAGGAAGGCGGAATGGGGGGGTGGCCGTATACGCTATGCAAAGCAGGGCCTCGGTAGCCAAAGTCGGCAAGCTGAGATGAGGTGTCAGCATTGCACGAGTGCACTGATGTATGAATGCGGTGAAATCAAACGCGTCACTCAACAGACAGGAGGGGGGATGGAAAGGTGAAAACAGCGCACCGAGAGCAGCTGTACGTCGGCGTCAAGGTGCTAGCGCCGCTCCCTCCCTTCCTCTAGCTCTCTTCTTGTATTGCACTTATTTATTTATTTGCCTGTTTCCCTTCATCTCTAACTATCTGGCGCTTCTTCCCAGTTGGCGCCGAGGATGAGGCCGCAGCCCTAACAAGGTACAGCGGTCACAAAGAGAGAGCGACAGAAATAAAGAGACGGAGTGGGAACATAGCTACTCAGAAAATATTAGCATATCCCCTAAGGAATACCAACTAAATTGATACAGAATGAACCCAACCCCTCCTTCTCTCCATTTTCACTCCCTCATCCTCCATCTCTTTTCTTTCTACCAGACCTCTCCCAAGGTGTCACAGTGTCTTATTCATTAATATGTGTAAATTCTTGTTTTCGTCAACACGGCGGACGGCAGGCGACACCGCGGAGCGACACCGGTGGGCCGGTGTCACCGCATGACTCACAGACTCTGGTTCACCAGCTGAGGCATGTCAGATGCCGTGATGACAGAGAAATACTGTGTGTAGGAGAAAAAAGAAAAGGAAGGAACAGCAGAGTCTGGAAGAGGGAGAACGTAATGCAGATGGTGGATTTTTGTGTGCTGACCTGATTACATCCTCCAACTGACAGTGGATAGAGGAGGTTGTGTCTTTACCCATCTGTCTGACGACGAGATACTTCAAACAGTAATGGGCTACATATTGTGGGAAGACAGTCCTTGGGTTAGAGAACTGATGACCATGTGATGGATTTGCCTCAAAAAATTCTCTTAATCCCTTTCTTAAACATTACAAGATTCGTTTTCCTTTCATGTATTTATTCATTTTTCAGAGCCAACCTTATGACATCACAAAGATAGATACCTGCCCCTTCTTTTGATTGGTGCTTGTAATAACTGTGTTGGCCATTATTACTGAATGATAGATTTGTGTTTTCTAAGTGTCCTTCGAGTGTTTTTTTAAAATCTATTCTCCAAATGTTTTTATCTTATTACCTCAGCCAACTGCCAAAGGTGGGTGGAGGGAAACTGATCAACCTTGTCTGTCTGATCAAGATATCTCAAAACCTATTGGCTGAGTTTCAACAAAATTTTAAGAACAGGCGGTCCATGAGTGAAACAACAGTTGATTTCAATTTGGTGGTGACCTGGATCTGCCCCCATGTTATCTGTTTCTTTAGCATTCTTCCTTCATGATGTCAAAAAGGGCTATAATTTTGAAACACACATTTGTTCACTAGTGTACCCATCGACATTATCCAGGAGACAATTGTGTGCTTGTTGCCCTGGTTCAAGGCCACCCTTGCCCCATTCCCTTTATACATTTGGAGTTCCGTCAGGAAGGGCATCCGGCATAAAACTTGTGCCAATCAACATGTGGATCCATAATAGAGCTACTGTGGCAACCCTGAGTAAAATGGGAGAAGCCAAAAGAAAGCAGGATATGACAGAAACTGTCCAACATTTTCAACATGTTGTGATTTAAATCGACAGTCCATTTAAGCCCCCACATAAGTGCATAATTTTAGATGGGGGATATTGTAAAAAAGTCCTCCTCTGTTGGAGTTTGGTTATGACCTCGTTGGCAGAAGTTGATGCTCTCGAGCTGCCAATAGCTGACATAGGAGGACAGCAGCTGTGTAATCGCTTGACTTATGTCTGATTGTGGATGCAATAACTCATAAAGTGATGAAGGAATTATAATCAAACAGCGAAGAGTTCAGTACATTTCAGTGATGATCCAAATCTGCATAAAAATAGTTCATTGAATGTGATTCTTCAACTGATTTGCTCTGAGATTGTTGTCTATTCATCTCATTGTATAAAGATTGCTCTAAATAGAATTTTAAACATTAATATAGCAGTCAGCAACTATTTTCTATGTAAAAATTTAGTGGCGTAAGGGTGTCCTGTGCAGCTAATGAAATGACACTCCTTCTTTGTTCTGAGGTTTTCAGTACCTTATTTACATTGTTGGTCTGGCTGTACATGCACATTTAGGCATGAGATTTCCACATGTGCGCATTTAATGCACAAGTCCTGCCATGTGAAGCCATTGCCCCTCCCCATGTTTAAAAAGAGACAGAAGTATTTCCTACTTACTGCATAGCTGTTTTTTTCAAGATGGCAAATAGCAAAGATGTTTCAGAAATTCCTCCAAAAATCACATTCAGAGGCCTCTGACCAAGAAAGTGGTTGGAGCTGAATCAATATGCATCTGTTTTGTCCCACTTTGAGAGCCATGAGACCTGTGAAAAAGGCTCCAACTGCCGATCATTCTGCTCGATGTGAGGAGGGAAGGGGGAGGTTTGGCCGATGAGGGAAACTTTGTTTACATCCTAAATTGTGGACTAGTGCAACATCAACTGGCAGAAAATAAAAAAATCATTTACAACACCTTTAGCATTCTTGTGCCATGATGTTACAACACCAAATCAGAAAAAAATTGGGATGATATGGAAAATGGAAATAAAAAAGAGTGGTCCTTACATTTACGTTGACTGTATGGTACATCTTTGTCAAGTAGGCAGTTCTCAAAAATTGAGGGACTATGCTGGAAGGAGACTCATGAGGGAAGTCACCAAGACACCCATGACAGCTCTGAAAGAATTAAAGACTTCTGAGGATGTGAGTGGAGAAACTGGGAATGGTGCAACATTTGCCTCTAGCATCCTCATTCACAGCTTAATATTGGGGTGAAGTAGGATTGTAAAACAGGAAAACAGATCAAATCTAGGCTCGGGTTTCCCGTGTGCTTTCTGGGAAACTGCAGCTGAAATTTCACATGTTCTTATTAAAAAATTCTCCTCTCCATCACTTCATCATGAAGCTGTAAAACTGGATGACAAATGACAAATGCTGCACAATGTTCACTTTCTCCAACCACAGAAGCCCATAATTCCTTCAGAGTTGTCTGGGTGTCTTGGTGGCTTCCCTCACTGGTCTTCTTCCAGCATGGTCACTCAATTTTTGAGAACTGCCTACTTCAGACAGATTTACCATACAGTACCACACTGTTTGTATTTCTTAATGACTGATGTAAATGAAGTCCAAGACATATTCAGTGACCTACAAATGTTCATGTATCCATCATCTGACTTGTCTCAAAAAAACTGGCTGTAAACGTTATGATTTAATCCTTCTATTTAGAATGAATTGCCCCTGCTCCAACTTTTTTTGGAATGCGTTGCAGGCCTTAAATGCAGGACTGGATGCATATTAACAAATGAAATGAAGCTGGCCAAACAAAACATGAAATATCTCAGGTTCATACTGTCTGCAATGAAATAGATGTGAATGTAAATTAAGAATCACTGTGTTGTTTTAGTTTTTTGTTTGTTTTTATTTGCAATTTACATTTTCCATATTGTCCTAACTTTTCTGATTTGGGGTTATACAAAGATCTGATGCAGATAAAAATCTGAATCCTGACTGTCCTCTGTTTATTGGTGGAGGTAGGAATAGTTGGCTAATACTATCCCAGCAGATGAGTGCACACATCCATACGTGCACAAGGGAGATGATGAGCTAGAGGTTAGAGAGGCAGGCCATGACCAGAGGATCCTCGCTTCAGTTCCCTGTCAGACATGAAAATTACTACAATCCCTTGGGCAAGGTCCTTCATCCCCAAGTTGTTCCCAGTGTGCAGGTGAGCGCCTTATATGGCAGCACCCAGACATCAGTGTGTGTGACTGGGTGAATATATTGCATCATTGTTAAGTGCTTTGAGCATCTGCATCAGATGGAAAAGCGCTATAGAAATGCAGACCAGTTATTTATCCATGTTCTAGGTACCTGGTATGTTTACACCTGTTGAACAACTGGAAAAGTTTGCAACCCATCTCTGAAAGGCAATCCTGGTTCAGCTGTGTCTTAAAAAAACATGTGGGGTCACTGCAAGACTGAAAACAAAATAATGATAATCATAATAATTATAACAACAATACATCTGTCCCACTCCAACATTCTTACTTTCAAAGACTGACTGTATTCTTGACATGTCTATAAAATATTTAAAACAGCTTCCTTCTGCCACATCATTGCTAAAGATTAATCAGTACTCTAAACATGATGCAAAATCTGACATGAGTTATTTTGCAGTGCACTGCATGTATTAAAGCGAATCAAGTTGTTTTGTCCCCAGCTGCACTCGCGGAAGTATTTAACATGAGTCACCGCTCTTAAAAGTGCATAAGTGGAAACAGTCAGAGCCACATTTGAAACCACTTAGTTGAAACAATAGAAAAAGAATGCAATTTGCACTGTTGAAACAAAGCTGTCTGACTTAATATGGTATACTGCCGTTGTTCCACAGTGGAGCAGTGAGTTTGCTCAGAGAACACCCCGAGTTGTAGTGGACATATTAAATTACAGGATCTGGAAGAAAAATCAATTAATGGCTTAGGCAATAAGCATTAAACTGTGGCTGCTCTGGCACATCAGGATGGAACTCTGTTGACACTAATACATGCTTATTTAAATAAATGCTGAAGGGTTATGACATTCATTTTATTACAAAAACACCTAATTGATGTAATAACATTGCTATTGGGAGAGCGTAAAGATGTACAGGATGTACATCGTAAGACCTGCATTCTTTACAATGACACATTTTCAGGAATACTCTGAGATTACTGACATTATTATTATTACTATTGAGCCATAAATGGCACAATATAAATTTTTTGAACTTGCTGGTTCTGTGTTAGCGCAGCATAATATCTAATGGTGACACCTTTTTGAAACAGGTTAAATGCACTGCACTTGTACCACCACCAGCCACAAAAGGAAGGCGTCTCCATATCAAGACTTTACAGTCGCTCCAACTACTGCCACATTGCAAACAGATCCTCCATTACCAAAGTTGCCCTGCTGTGAAGTCTCCACTGAGCCTGTGCAATCCACACGGGGCATGAGGGATGCGTAGTGCTGCGCTCGTATGTTAAGATTTCATTTAGATTTCTTTCATGTTTTAAAATATCTTTTGCACAGGGACTGCATGGGAATATATATTCCATGAATGGGAAATGCCTGGATGTATATGTGTGTGTTTAGGAGTGTGCAGCATGCACTGTGGGACAATTGGACGGTGAACAAGGCCTGTGCCGTTTTCAATTTCCAGAGGTGTCAGATGGACCCGAGGAAGGCTGGTGGCTGATGCATCAGCTGAGTTGTCGGCCCTATTGTGTGTCTTCACTTCACACACAGATATCCGAAATATATGGGTGTGAATTCAGAGCTTTCGTCAAATGCGAACAGGGCAGTAGCAATGGGCGATTTCCTGATTCTATTCATAAACAACAGGTTGTTATGTTCAGTGTGGTGGACACAGGTACCGTCAGAATAATTCTTAGAAGTTTCATAGATGCTCATTCACCATGACAAACAGCAAGTCTACACAGCTTACACTCTTTTCTTGCCTTCCCCTTCACACACTGTACATGCAATCTTGAAGATGCAAACACTTAATGTAAATAAAAGACTCAGGTTTTGTCCTGGTAATCAACTGTAAACTTTTGTCTTGCTTTTTCATATTGATTTTAGAATAATGGTTCCTCCATGGTCAACAGCCTTTCAGGTCATGGTGATGGAGTGCTCTGTTAAAGTTGGAAGATGTCACATTTCTATCTGAATCCGCCAACTCCATCAATTCCTCTGTTGTGATCCTGAAGTTCTGCTGGACCTTTAGAACAAAAGTTTGTTAATTCCTGAATGTTAATTTGGGCCTCCTTCCTAAAGGCACAATCTCACTATAACATTTACCGCAGCATGCAGGGCAAAGTCAAGAAAATCGGCCAAACGTCAGCAAAAATCACGTTACCGGAATTTAGTGGTGAACCTCTAACGCAGCATGGCTTTCCACAACGTGGTGCTAGCGGAGGCCAGCTGAGGCGGCCGTTAGCCAGTGCACCATTAAAAAAAGCGAAACTTTTGCCAACGTGGCAACGTGCAGGAGAGGGGGTTGACACACCACTGTTCAGTGATTCTGAGCAGGCAGAATGAAGTCGCACCCAAATGTTAGCCAGCGTAGACGATTGCACCAGTAACTTAGGCTAGCAGAGGCTAACGGAGATTAACTTTCTCTGACGGTCTCCAATGTAACCGGAGGTACATCCTCAAATGCAGAGAAATTTTAAACATGTTGAAAATTTTTGGGCGTGGTTGACGTTCATCGGTGGAGGACGGTGGAGCCCAGCGGAGGCTATCCGAGGCTAGCGGACACCGACGTTTGCAAATATGTTCATCTGCGTTGGCCCAAACGTCTAGGAGAGATTGTGCCTTAAAAGATGTCACGGTTGTGTGGTCCCAAGCTTCTTCTATTTTTGTATAATAGTGTGTACAGTTACTCGTTGTACCTTGAATCAGTTAGAGATCGCTCCTAAGGAGGAACTTGACTTGGAGAGATCCGTCAGGACATTCACCAAAAAGTCCTATCAGAACTCCTTTGAGAAACAGCCACTGAATCTGTGCTCTCTGGATGACGTGACACTTTCTTAAAGGAGCCACATTGTGCTTTGACAGTTTTTATCTACTTTTTTCAGATTAATATTGGTGGAACTTCATGATGAACATGCTCTCAGTCCCACACTTATCTGACTATGACTGTAGCAAGTACTCTGCTTTAAGGAAAAGGTAACTCTGAAAGAGTTCATTTTAGACTTCTGTGACATATGTCATGGAAGTCCATATCTGGACTTCTGCTTGTTCACTGGACTGGTCTGTGCCCTGTGACATATCTATGCAGTCACTAAGAGAGAGAGTCTCAATGAGTGTTATCCCTTTAGTAATCACCATTTGAATTTAAGTTTTTAAATATTTAGAAAGTTCTGAAATGACTTTCTCATTCTTCCAGGTAGATGGATTTTTTTCTATTTCCTTGGTTGGAGCTCTTCAAGTGCTGTTCCAAACTATGTTTTCAAGTAGGAGGTCAGAAATAATAATGTTCCGATATGCATTAGAGACAAGGATTATTAAAGTGGGTTTATTTTTAACACATCACCTCAGTGTTTGTGGGATTTATTTGGCTACAAACTTTAATGTCTGCTTTAAGACACTGGATGACCTATATATATTAGCTTGTTGAAATGGTGTTTAACCTCCTAAAACCCGAGGTTTGATATTGCAAATGTAATGTCCCAATGTGCGGATGCAGGGTCGCAAGAGGAAACTATGAACCCTTAAGGAAAGGGGTGTGGAAAGCAGCAGGGCCTTTCCATATAAAGATACAGTTACAGAAACAGATCATACATGTGTAGCTAGGTGAAATCCAGATTGAAATATGTTCCTCCTAGCTTGGCTAGGAGGGATTCCCCTCTGGCTGACCTGGCAGAGCATTAGCCTCATGTGTGAGGAGTCTGGTGTTCGATTCCCACCGGGAGCCACAGCGATATGTCACTCGGTTACACATGGGAAATTGTTGTAATGGTTCATTCATTTTCTGACGCTTATCCGGGTACAGGTCGAGGTGGCAGCAGACCAAAAAGCTCAGCCCACACTTCCCTATCCTCGACCAAGTCCTCTAACTCTTTCTGGGAGATTCTGAGGTGCTCCCAAGCCAGCTGGGAATATATAATCCCTCTAGCGTGCCCTGGGTCTTCCCTGGGGGCCTCTTCCCAGTTGAACGTGCCGAGAAGTCCTCCCTAGAGAAATGACCAGGGGGCATCCTCACCAGATGCCTGAACCACCTCAGCTGCTCTAGTCCGAGTCCTTCCCAGATATTCGAGCTTCTCATCCTGTCCCTGAGTGTAAGCCCAGATACCCGACGGAAGAACCTCATTTCCACCACTTGCATGGTAACCTTGTTCTTTCGGTGAGTATCCAAAGCTCATGACCATGGGTGAGGATAGAAACGTAAATCGACTAGTAAATCGAGAGCAATGCCTTGTTGCTCAACTCTTTCTTCACAACAACGGTCCAGTACAGCGTTTGCAGGACCTCAGACACAGCCCCAATCCGTCTATCAATCTCACACTCCATCTTACCTCCACTCATGAACAAGAACCCAAGATAAAAGTAAAAGTGATGAGAACTTCTTCAGAAATGGTTCTGATGATATTTTTGTTAAAAACTTTCATGTATTGTTTAAAGACATCTGGTGTGATACATTAACTTGTTAGTGAAGTGTATTATTTGACCTTGTCAAGTCATTGTCTTTGTGTGCCCTTTTCTTCACACTTGTCTGTATACAAAACTGCACTATATGTGAGATAAGTGATATCCCTCTGCCTGTGCTGCTTTCACATTTATTGGGATTTATTGGTTTTACTGTGTAAAACAGCAGCACAAAGAAAAGCATCAAACAAATGGATGATGCGCTTGCAACAATGTGACTGACAAAAGATTACCAGGTAGATATTGTAGTGTGGCTTTCAGCTAAATTTTATGTCCTAGACCTTTCTTTCCAATTTTTATTACTCCCAGTCTTCCCCTGACCTTATGTTGACCACCTCTTTCTCTTCAGAAACACACCAAGCGGTTAATAGACGACAACTGTCACTGTGGCCATCTATGGAGTAGTCGTAAAGCAGGTGTCATTTTAATAACATGTGCTAGCAGGCATGCTAAGAAACACGGCAGTCCTAAAGCGGCTGAGATGAGATCTCAGCCCTCTTGGCTAATAGCTAATGCTTCTTTATGAAGTGGGCCCATATGAGGGGGATGAAATGCTATTCCTCAAAGATCATGCTGGCTTTATGATTTGTGATTCAGAGGACCGTGTCTCAGACCTCTCTGGGTGTTAGTAGACTGGATGTCTGTTTATTATATTTGAAAATATGATATCTGTTTTGATTTGATCTGATTCCACAAAGCTGGATGCACCGGTGTAGTTTTGTTGGACATGGGGAAATGTACTGAGCAGTGTGGATATTTAGATTTTTTTTTTAAATTTAAAATTAGATAGTGTCAGGTCAGTCCTCTCCTTTTTTTTCTTCAGCATCTTCATAACGTATCGCTTCAGGGCCAATTTTTCAGGAAACCTTTTGGAAGAAATAAATATATCTATTGGAAATATTATAAATTTACATATAAATCACAGAGCAGGTCGCTCAGTGGATAAGGAGCTGGCCAGCCAATACGTAGACCTGGGTTCGAATCCTATTCATGCTACCTGTCTGTGTCCTTTGATAATCTGCATTGTCTCAGTCTACTGAGCTGTAAAATGGGTACTGGCCTTGGCTGAGAAGTAACCTGCGATGGACTGGCGTCCCATTTAGGGGGAGTCATGGAGCACGGATCCAATGGGCCTCAGGGCCTATAAGGACTTACTATATATAAATCACCTTGGTCAGGAATGTGCACTGTGCCGGGTTTGCAAAGAATTTTAGCACTGATTAATAGCAGCACGGTGGCTTAGTGGTTAGCACTGATGCCTCACAGCGAGACGGTTCCATGTTCGCTTCCAACCTGGTCCTTCCTGTGTGGAGTTTGCATGTTCTCCCCGTGTTTGCGTGGGCTCCCTCTGGGTGCTCTCGCTTCGTCCCACTTCCAAAGACATGCAGGTTAGGTGAATTGGTGACTCTAAATTGACCGTAGGTGTGAGTGAGAGTGTGAATGTGTTTGTCTGTCTGTATGTGGCCCTGTGATAGACTGGCGGTCTGTCCAGGGTGTACCCCGGCTCTCGCTCAATGACTGCTGGGATATGAATGAATTATATTACATTACAGCATTACTTTAGATGCCATAATTTAACCCTCCTGTGGTGTTCGGGTCAAATCTGATCGATTTACAACTTCATAAATCCCTAAACATTTTATTTTTCCTCTGATTGCCTCAAGGCCTTATGATATCCTCCACACTAGGCATTTGAACATATAAAATTGCTGATCACCACTTTCATTGAATTTTGAATGGTCTAATCAACTTTGTAACACCCGTGGTGTTCCCGGTCAAAATTGACCGGCATAGGAAATTAATGGGTAACACTAGATTATACTAGATTATGTTCATCCAATAGATGGAAAACATCCCCATGCACACCCACACATCCACATGAACAACCACACACACACACACACGCACACACACACACACCCACACATCCACATGAACAACCACACACACACACCCACATGAACACACACACACACACACACACACACATACACACACATATATATTCCCCCACGTGAACCACACATTTCAGAC